>VOMN01045023.1:0-37222 GCA_014899125.1 Orchestia grillus
CACCAATAGTAATAGCTAGCTAAAGGTCGTTCCGTCACATCATACAGCAAATGCAAATTTCGCTCATTTAAAGCAACAGTTTTTAAACAGATGAATTTCAAGAAGCCGGATCTCAAGACCTTTCTCCGCTCAATTTTTTTTCTATGGGGTTATTTGAAATTGAAAATACACAAAGACCCTTGAAATATCGATGAACTAAAAACTGATATTCGAAGCGAAATTAACAATACTGGTTGTTTGCAAAATGTTATGACCAGAATGAAACAAAGATGTGAAGAATATATTGCGCAGGATGGGAATCATCTTATGTAATTTTTAAAACTTAATTAAAACATTTAATCTCCCAAATTTTCTCTTTCCAATGGTATATAGTTTTTAAGTATTACATTCAAAATAAAACGTTTATTCAGAATTTACAGGAGTGCGGTCTCTTCTGAACACCCTGTACATACACACGGAAGTTGGTTACTACAAACTGGCTTGTAATCGGTCCCAATCCTGATAAGATACGAGCATGGCTCTTCAAGTCAAATAAATATTTATAATACTGAGTAGGCCATACAGGTAATAAACTTAGCAAACAAGCCAGAATCGTTGGCACAGGTGTACTCGCATTAACGGTCAACATACAAAAGTGAAAGTTATTAATTGTAAGTTATGTTAATTAAGATAAGTGGCATGTCATAAGGTGAAATTAAGCATCGTATCAGACCCAAAGCTACAGAATACACTATTAATTATTTTATCCTGCCGTGAATCATGTGATGTGGTCTAAACTCTTATACACACGGTGTTAAAGATACTGTAACACGATATAGACACGATATTATAAACACTAACACGATACAGACACGGTGTTATAGACACTAACACGATACAGGCACGATGTTATAAATACTAACACGATACAGACACGGTATTATAAATACTAACACGATACGGACACGGTGTTATAAACACTAACACGATTTTTGTTTCCAACAATCAAGCGTTGCTTACTTCTTTTACGGTAAAATAATAGGAAACGCCCGTTATTTCTATGAAACTATGCTTTTGGTTTTACTCTCATTATACATATATATTACTGGTGTTGTATGAAAATAGAGCTACATGAGCTTAGTTCTAGCATTAAAACTTATTTGTATTTCATGTTTCGTTCTATAGAAATGGAAATTACAGTCTTAAGTCAGGAATGAAATGGAAATAAAAAACTTTTTTGGGACAGAGGAGGAAAGTGTCCTGTTAATAAAATAGTAAGCACATTACTACGTAACACTGAAATACAGCTACATTTATAATTCTCATTTTTCAGACATTTTGCTATTTAGTCGAAAGAGAATGTATCACGTTATAACTTTCTTAACGTGAATATAACGCAAATTCACTATTTATTTCAACAAATCGTAGTCTTCGTCTTACCAAAGAAACTTTCATCAGGAAAAAATAATTATTACCGTGGAGTTTCAAGCAGCCCGCATTGAAGCAGCCCTGCTGCATAGGTTAAGACCAACATTAGCAGGGACAAGTGCATTCCGCACGAGTAAAAAGAGAAAGCAAACCCCCATTCAATACAGTTCCCCTGGTCAGCTCCACACCGCAGCCACTACTTCGGCCTATGTGTTCAGCCGCTCTACTAGTTATTTCTCCGAATTTATTCAGATCTACAAGCCAACATAGGTATTTCTAGCCATGTAATAATGTAAGGTACTTTTAAATGAGGGCAAGTAAGTTGTCCAAGCAAGTCAGGGCGGGTAAAACGACGAGTGGAGGTAGGTTCGCCAAGACTGGACTTTATGATATTATAATTCACCAAAAAATACCTCAACGTGAACGTAATACTCCGAGCTCGAAAAGTTATTTTCACAAAGTAATTCATTCAAATGAATACTAGAGTCCTTATGAGAGCTCAACAAGTCTAACTAACTTATAGATTGACTACACCATGCACTACGAAACAACTAATTCAACAAGGGCCACTGTCAAGAATAATTGACATTACACATAATATATCTTCGTCTTAAATTATCACTCTTCCGTTCAAAACTCGGGTGAATAGGCACACGAGAGCATGAAGTGTAAACAAATGCTTTCTAAAAATTTCGTCCAATTTAAAAAACAAATTACTCTTTTCAAAGTGAATTAATTTGATTAATATTTAGTTTAAAGCTCCCTATAAACACAACGAGTAATCTAACACGAACGAAGAAAAGGAACTATTTAGAATGAACTTCAAAAATGTTGACTATGCATAGGTGTGTTCCCACACAAGATTCCCTGCGCATAGAAACGGCAAGTTAAATAAGAAGAGGAAGACTAGATAAAATAATGAGAGAAAAAGCATGAAAATAGAAAGAAGCAAAGTGAGCACGAAAGATGCAAGTCCCGAAGGCCTAGCTAAAGCTGAGGTAACCTAACAGTACCACTCTGGGGTACGCTAGGGAGGTACTATAATTTCATATCGACTGCAATTCTCCATACAGATAAAATTTCATATCAAGTATCTCTGTTGTGAATTTTAAAATGAAGGATTTTGTTCCAACAAATTCGGTTATCCTATCAATTTTCTTCCAAATATAAACTAGCATATACGCGTAATAAACACAAATTTCATGAAAATTTAAAATTTGCATTCGTAAATTTTACTGCTTTGGTTAGAAGATCGCGAGTACCATATATGGCGCACGTTGTAGTCAAAGAAAGAGCATAGAATAGACAAACCTAACTAACCTAAACCTATTGACTGCGGCTTACCCAATATCCCTTGAAGGGAGCTTGAGTAAATTGAATAACCCTACGGAAAAACAGGACATTTGAGAAAAAGAGATACTCGATAGATAAGTGTTTTTTCACCATTATACGATGAGGAGTAAAAAGTTCAGAAAAAGAAGGCCTGCTCAACTGTAAAACCTATCCCTTACAACTACGGCGACAGGCGTTACTCTATTAGCTGTGAAAAATTTCTACTAGTATGAAACCTGCATGTTATTTTGACGAGGAAAGGAATAGCGGCATCGTAGAATTTCTAATTTTCTACCAAAATTAATTCCGCGGTAGAAGCTTCAGCAGTCCGACCTCCGACCAAGGCCGTACTCGTGTGCTACCTTGAAGTAGTCATGCATTGCTAACGACATGCTCAATTTTTTCCTGTTTCCGAAAATTCAACGTGATTTTAACTATGCCAGCCAACCAATAAGTTTCACTAGACTATCAACTCGGAAGTTCAGTGAGCAACAATTGCGTAGGCTCCGATTACATGAAAAAAAAAACGTTGAGCGCTAGCCCAGCAAGCAGGGTCCACTTTCTCTGGTTGCCGACTGTCGTATGCTCTTATGCGTACCTAGTAGTACTTCTTTTTAACAATCAACAGAAGGACATATTTATTAAATAAATTAGTTTAAACCTTCCTGCCCACATGAAATATGATCCAAAGAGAAGCGATCACTTAACATGGACTATGGATAACGGGTGAATTTATGCACAAGATGTGCTCTCACACCTTATTCCTTGTGCATAGAAACAACAAGTTAAGAATGAAGAAAAAGAAAAACAAGGATGAGACCAGGGAAGTATGAAAATTAA
The DNA here is from genome assembly GCA_014899125.1 of Orchestia grillus. Classification (NCBI taxonomy): domain Eukaryota; kingdom Metazoa; phylum Arthropoda; class Malacostraca; order Amphipoda; family Talitridae; genus Orchestia; species Orchestia grillus. Next base: position 3,580 of record VOMN01045023.1, read on the forward strand.
AAGACGCAAAGTGGGCACAAAAGATAGAAGTCCTGAAGACCTGTCTACAGCTGAGGTTCCTTAACAGTGCCCCCCCTCGGAACGCCAGTCCCCATAGCATACAATAGGCAAACTTAACCCTATAGGTTGTCGAACGCCCCTGAGGCGTTAAAAAATCAAACTGGGTTCAGCCTTAAAAACGATCCAATTGACGTCCGCAATAACGGCTTAAAAAAGGGCAGAATTAGCCCGAAAATACGGGACCTGCAGGCCTCGCACGGAATTTCAAAAACTTTATAGTCCCCTGTCCAAAAGAGAAATCCAACTCAAATATTTGGCATCGCATTGTGAGATCGACAAGTTGGGCAGATCCGGATACTCCATTTGTTCTGAAGCGCGTTGGAACGAGGCACGCTGATGCGAGCGTCACCTTGACATACGGGTCATCTTTCCAACCTCATCACGTGGCAATACATACTTCCATTACTCAAATTTGATACATTTTAATCGTCTATGAGCACCATTACTCTTTTGAACGCTAGTTTTTATGATTTATACCAAAAAAATGTGAATGAAACCGAGAGGAAATTAGTACAGAAATATATAATCTTATCACCGAATAGGTTTTAAGGTTGGGTTACTATAATACTTACACGACATTCACCACAAGTAATAAAGTAATACACCAAGGGAAAAATTTATTTACCACAAGTAATACACCAAGTGAAAAATTTATTTACCACAAGTAATACACCAAGTGAAAAATTTATTTACCTCAAGTAATTTACATCATCCGATAACAGTTTTACAATCAAATGAGAAATGAAAAATCGGAATCAGGATATATACCACATGTGGGCCCGAATAAGCTACAAGGCTTCTAGGGCAACCTATACACAAATAAGGGCCTTCAATTTACAGCATATCAATGATTAATTAAAGAGAAAAAAATTAAAGTTACACTCAGCTATATAAGTTACAATAACAGAACGATTTAAAATTAAATATTAGGATAAAAACATTGTATAAATTTAGCAATTAAGGAAGGAGCAGCCATAAGCATTAATATGTATCCCTAACGACTATCATTTATCTCTAACAGGCATCGATAAAAAGAAACTTCGACTCCGAGAGCTATTTTTCCTAGGTGTCGATATCAGTTCATAAGACCAACTTAAAGATTTCAGGCAGGTGTTGTTCAATAAACAGTACCCATGTGTAGTACTACAACAGAGGACTCGCCCCTGACGATATCAACAAACGACTCGCCCCTAACGACATCAACAGAGGACTCGCCCCTAACGACATCAACAGAAGATTAAATAACGCATTCACTCGCATTCCTAACATCAGCGGAAGGTTAAATAACGCATTCATTCATTCCTCACGACATCAACGGAAGGTTAAATAACGCATTCACTCATTCCCCACGATATCAACAGAAGCTCACGGCAACAAATAAAAAAATAAAGAAAAGTTTCAACCAATGAGAGACGTTGGGCCGCCGAGTGAGTGGATGGCTGCTCCTCTAATGTGTGAGAGACGGTAGTGTTCCTAACAAAGAAATGTACCTACTTAATAGCACTAAGTCTGTGCAATGTACAGCACAACTTGTACAGAAATTAATCAGCGAGGGCAGGTTTGGCATGAACGATTAGAACAGCACAGTCTCGCTTCTACGGGAGAGCTACCTCATTCGTATGTTGACGAGAAATTTCACGAGAGTTACAAACCCACATAGGTAGAGATGGAAAAAATATCTTGTCCTCTTGCTGGTGAAAAAAGTGGCTTCAAACCAGCATAAAATTTACCCACGAATATTAACACATACACGCCTTCTTATTAGGTAAAAATAACTGCACTTGAGATATTGATTCACCGGAAGCAATTCTGGCTCAGGATAACAAAGAGAAACGACAAACGAATTAAATTCGTGCGAGACACCACTTGTGGGCCCAGATAAGCTACTGTAGGCTTTCAAGACAACTTATACAGAAAAACGACGCGGATTCTTAACTTACAACACTGCAAGTTGTATGAAAAATGCACATTTCACACCATTATTTGGTAGGTAATAACTAAGTAAGCGACTTGAACTAAAGAGCTAACTCTAAACTGCACTATAGAGCGAAAACCACGACTATCACAAGTAACACGCTTCCGAATTTCTGTGTGACCGTCACAAATAAGACTTTGTAAATAGGCAGGCAGGCAGGCAGGCAGCAGCGAGAGCGGAAGTAGCCAAGCGCTGAGATAAAGGAAACAGGGGCAGAGCTGAGGCTAAGCCTGATAGCAATGTTTGCGAGGCGATAACGCATCTGGGCGTAAATTGCCCGAGGGTCATCCACACGGCCAAACTTTCTGCAGACCATTGGCAGAAAATCAGGCCAAAGTTCATCAAATAATTCTATCAACATCGGAACGAGTCCATACGAAGAATCTTTATTAATTCCAACACGTTTTACCGTTGGGTTTTCAATGCCTTACAACTATTGGCGGGGCGAGAAATGCAAGGAATGTGTGGTCTAAACTTCCTTTTCCAAGGGTAGTACTCCCTGGTTACGTGAAAATGCCTGGACTGGGCCGAGTTTCGAACCTAGGTCTTCTCGGTTACGAGGCCATCACGCCTTTAGCTTTGTATGAAGAACTGGCAGAGGCATCGTGAAACGAGACCATATAGTAAGTACCTCTCGTCTTCGTTGGGTTTTTAAACTAAGCTGCAGTGGAAAGCTTAGGTTCCCATACAGCGCATTTAAGCCGCACCGACGAGGATAGGCACATGCGGAGCAGAATTCTAACCACAAGTGAAATTTTCCAACGGACAAAACACCAGACCAATTTGGACACGAGAACTCGACGGAAACTAGCGCCCACATGACAACATCTACGTCAACTTGAGTCAAGTTATCGTACAGACGCTCTACTACCTATCAGTACGTGACCCTGCACTGTTTGAATTATTGTAGCACTGCACTCTGTACATAGAAGCAATAATCGAGCTGCGACCGCTAAATATATAACTGCACCGAACGTGTTTGTTAAAACACGGTAAACTCCAGATCTATATTAGACAGGCACAAAACATGGTAAACGCCAGATATATATTAGACAGTTACAAAACACGATAAGCGCCACATCTATATTAGACAGTCAAAATAAATCTATGCACTATTACATATACACGCAAAAATCTGCGATAACCAGATCTGGCGAGCCTTGCAGTTACAGGTTAAATAATTCCCGGGCATTTTGTTCCAAAAAGGGAACCAAATTTGGATAGGAGACGTTTCACACGAAGAGATCAGTCGAGTCACAGTTACAAGCTCCCGATACACGTGAAATGCGATGGGGCGAGAGCTCAAAAGAAGGGACCACTTCGAATGGACATCGAAAACGGGGAATCTATGCACACGGTGTGTCTCATACAGGATTCCCTGGGCATAGAAACAGCAAGTTAAGAAGGAAGAGGAAGAAAATATAAAAAGCAAAGTGGATACGAAAGAAAGACGTCCTGGAGGCCTATTTTTGCTGAAGTAACCTAACAGAGAGCCACCCCTGTGGACTCCAGTCCCCATTGCGTACTAGACATAAACCTAACCCTATTGTCCATCCTATGTCCCTTGAGAGGCTTCACGAGCAGGACACGTTGGTTTCTTGTGAAGTGCTCCATGATGAACCGCTCACCATGGAAATCACGCAACTAAAATCCGTCCATCAGAGTAAAGCGAGATAACAAACATGCTTTTCTGGCGGACTTCAATCTACTAAACACGAAAATGTCAACTAAAAATTGGCTGCCCCTATGGAACACCATACATTAATTACGACGAAAGCCGACTGCTACGTGTTTTTGAACTCGCTAAAACCTTGAATGACAGAATTGTCTAACCTCAGTATATTTTTAATGCCTTTGTTTTCGCACGATTAGGCTTTCAACACTTTCAGCTGCACTTTGGTAACGGTTAATTAGATCCACATTAATAACACAAAAAAATTGGGTATAGTTTTCAGTAAACTTTTTGGACAATTTCGAATTACTACTATTTTTAATTATCATTACTATTATATTCGTTAGCTTAAAGCTCTCAATGCACATCAAGTGTGATACAAAAAGAGCGACAAGAAGAAGGGACCATTCAGTATGGACTGTAGAAAACGTGGAATCTATGCGCAGGCGTGTTCCCACGCAGGATTCCCTCCGCACCACACGCTAGTAGGCGAGACGACACATCACTCTGCGTATTGTGTCCAAAAAACGAGAAAACCGTAAAGCCTTTCATTCCATATAAGCAATATACTCCTTTTTAAATTAGTAAAATTGTAAGCGTAGGCTATTTTACATATGTTACTACAACTAACAAATTTATTAACCCATTCTAACCGGCAGAATGACAACACAATTCTGAAAATTTTTAAACCAACTTTCTACATCGAGCCTACACCGCTGTTGGCGACTTACACTGTTCAACACTTTGACTGCGATTCTCCAGTCAGGAAAAATTTCATATCAACCAAAATCTCGGCTGTGAATGTAAAAATTAAGGACTTATTTTCACAAATTCGTTTATCCTATAAATTTTCTATCTAATCAGGACTAGCTCATTCGATTGATGAACACAAATTTGACGAAAACTTGAAAATTTTGTATTGATACACGATGGTACTTAGGCTACATTTGGTTAGGTTATGATGATAGAGTGTACCATATATAGCCCACTTCGGAAGCAAAGGGTTTATCGACTCAGTTTTTCAAGGATCTGCACCTTTGTATACATAGTTCCGCCATTTGGCATGGAGTACTTATCAACTCCATTCTACCGTCGCATCAAAACGTAAACATTTGAAAGCTCTCTGTGATAGTTCAGTCGTATTTATTCATTCCACCAGACGAATGTCGGCAGGAAGAAATTTTGAAAGTTAGACGACGAATAGTGAATAGTAATTAGTGAATCTGAACCACACTAACTAAAATTCAGGTCTCCAAAATTTACCCGACAAGTCCTCCATTCGGACAATAATTATGATGGACAGAGACTATTCTCAACGAGTTATTGAACAAATAGTACCTCCACGGACACTCCGTCACCGTGTAATTGACGACGCCCATGTTCTGGACGCACGCACATGGCATACATCCCAGCCTCGATGCTCTCGACTCGCAAGTAGAAAAAAAAAAAATAATAATCTGATGAAAATACTGAAGCCACATTTTCTATAGAATTATTATAGATTTGATTCAACGCTACAAAATTTCTGCGAAACTGCACTCGAAAACCAAATCGTACGAAAAAAAGACTATACAAATATAGTTAAAAAATATGCATCCAGCCAAGGAATGCTAATTGCATGATTTGGGTGTACACTAGCAAGTCACCTATTATTTCAATTTACATACACTTTCTCCTACCCTCATTCAGTCCACACTACGATGTGGCCGAAGATACTGTGGCGTGCTTTCTACATACCGATACATAGTGCGTCAAGTCTGGCCTAATTAAATGCACTGGTATGGTTTTTCCATACCATTCATTTTCCATACCATAAACTCTCCCCTAACTTCGTATCAGCAGCAGCAAGTTTTATGTTCTTAGAATAATGATCTTGTTGTGCACATACCTTTTCTAATCGAACAGTGGACCTTTTGAAATTCTAACAAGCATTTCCAAATGACACCGAATTGAAAACTTTATTATATACATGCCACAGTGAGTACCCTTCATAACTTTGAAAATAAGACCGTTAGCACACTGGACCGGTTTAGTTTACATCACATCAAATGAGTTCCCCATTTTGTCTTAAGAATAGCCAATACAATGTCCAAGGGTGTCTGGTAACAGAATTCATAACTACGTATGTGATATGCCATCACATACGTTTACCCTAAATATTTCATTGCAGGAAAGAAAAATCCCACGACCAAATACAATACAGCTTGCTACACAGCGTCCAGACCTTGAAAACGAATGGTAAATTAAATATCAGACGCTTTACAATCCTACTCAAAATGTCGTAAAATTAAAATCCTACACCTATAATGTAGAATGACGCCTCTTAGACCTACAGCCGCACTATAATTCAACTCTTGAGAATGTAATTGAAGCGTGTGGACAAATTTCAGGGCCACCACAGGGCCCCGGGCATGGTCACCACATGGCGTACCACAGCGACTGGATGATAGATGGGTCAAAATACGAGCGATCGCCTATTTGGTACACAGCGACCGCGGGCACCAAAGCACGCACCTGTGCAACAAAGTCCAACCATCGCCCCTCAACAGTTGCTAAGAGTCGAGCAGCTTAAAAAAATGACTACACTTGAGCGTTAGAACAAATAATGTACGGCTGGGATGAAGATGGGCGTGTAGGACAGGAAGATACAGTTAATCGTTACTAAAGTAAAAGGTAAGGTTTACGCAGACACCTGGCGTCAAGTAGACGGGACTGGACAAGTCGCATTCAACTCTCCGAATGGGCACGAATTTTGTATCATTTTTCACGCCATGTATGCAAGAAAAGCCATACCAGTGCATTTATGACGATTCGCAAATTCATACAGAAAAAATTACTTACATTTGCAAATTAAGAAAATATATCCACAGCACTTCCATTTTCGTTCATACCAAGAACCAAGACGGCTGCGTCGCACACCACCTCACTGACCGCCCAGTCTCCAACTAAACTGACATCTCGAAGTCGAAGCTCGCTTTCTGACTTCTGAGAGCTCAGATACCTTACGCCTGGCTCTGTCTTCCAAACCCGTCTGCCCAACACAGTACAATTCAAGCTTCATCAGTTTTGATTTACGGGTGTAAAATGCCTGGTATTCATAGCGCCAAATTTTATTGACAGCTGTAAAATCTAGCTCACTGTTGTCATTCGAACTGTTGTAAGGTAGAATTTTCTCTAAAGATGACTTGAAAGTGAGCAGCAGAGGCAGGGCAAAACTTCCTTTTGCACCATCGTCTTGCAATTTGGTACTGCTGTTAACTTTGAAAAATATTACAAATTCTGCTAAATCATGATCAAAATGTCATTCTAATTTTGAATCTAATAGTTCCTGGAATATGTAACTTAGAACATGCAATTTGCCATCAACATACAATGAAAATATATTCTAATCTTTTGATCATCATCTACACATCAATAGGCTTTAAATATGATATTGAAGCAATACAAGGGTGTGAAGAAATACAAATTCATAGTTAAATTGACATTGTTGATTTAGGAAACTACCTACCAATAGGACAGGACAGGCATGGCATAAATTTAATGCCCATAGCTGAGAGGCGAACTTAAATAATTAATGCATTAGAGTTAATCATGTTGGTACTATGCCGACGTAAACCGTAGGAAATTTGTTCCATACACCATGTCGTCGTAGATGTAAAGGCATGCCTGATTTCCCCTGACGGTAACACTACGCCACCGAGAAATGGCTGCGAATATGTTACGCGTGAAATGAAGTAAAATTTATATGGGCTAAGTATAATTTCACTGACAATTCTTGCGCAGGGGTTAATGAAAAAAAATATTATGTGCCCTAGTCGCAAAAATATTTAATTTATAATTGTTCACTCTTCATGCGGATTTGCTGTAACGACTGCTACGACTGCTTCTTGACATCCTAATAAAATTGATAGCTGTCGGAGTTCAAGTATTTCAGAGTGCTAGTGAAAGTGTACGTGCTAAATTACTAAGAACTCAGTGCTAACATTAATTATGTTCGAGAATTTTCCGATCATTTATGCTTTCACTAATTCCTAAATTTTCTCACTAGAATTCGAACAGTAATTTTCATGCTTTCACTCTGATTTGGGGGTTTGGTGCTGTTCAAATAACTGTGGTCCCGTACCGCGCGAGTGTACAGTACATATGGGCTCTGACTTTGGAATGACACTTGCGGCGAGCTGTATTTGAATTGACTGTACCACCTGAACCGGCCTTAGCAGAACTAGCAAGGACTTTTTTCTCTTGAGGCGTTGTCCTTTTTTGGCGTAGCCGAGGATGAGACGACCTAGGTACTTTTTATGGCCGTTCATTCTCTCCTTGCTCTACAATAACGGTTCCGGATAAAAACGAATTTGTTCGGCGCCAGAGGACTAGCAGGCATGTGTATTCTCAAGCTTAGCTGATCGCTTCAACGAGTTCAGAAACGAATAATTATATAGTAAAAGTCAAAGAACGTAAAAGTATGTCCTTCAGCACAGCCATCGACTGGCGCGCAAGGTGAGTCCCATGCATAGCTACACCTTATTTGTCAAGAAACATGCGGGTATCAACGCTACCAACCTGGACCAACTGGCCATGGCCAACGTATGGAAGGGAACAGTTTCTCTTCCATTATACGGGAATATGTTAATGATGAAAATATGTACTGATATATTTAGCCTAAAAATAGGTTGCTAGTATTAGTCTTCAGCTTTGTGGTTTGATTTTCCGTACCTAATTCTCGTTAATATTACTCATATCTGTCATTCCTATAATTAGAGAATATACATGCGAACAGTTGAGCTCTAACAGCGTAATATTTTATTATGTAAGCAGCCTCATGTAAGCTAATAAGACCCTTGAATGATTCACATATTCATCTTGAGCTCAACATTTGAACTAAAAAATTACTCAAGCCATGAAATATGACATTTAACTTTTAAAAAGCTTTCAACTACTTTTACTGTGATATTAAAATCAAAGGAATGTACGATTTCTACCACTGAAATTTCCAATATTACTGCCGCAATTTTTTTCAATTTTTATCACGTATCTTTTGTCATTTGGGGCTTGAATGAACCTATGTGTTCATAAACTTGAACTAATGTTGTAAAAATGGTTAGATTAGATTATTCTCCGGGAACCCACCATACCAGCGGGCGCCACCGCATGCTACCTATTTCGGCTACTCTAGCCACCAGATGGTGCGATGATCTTAATTCGAGAAGATATCTGTGGCTAGAGAAGGCGTTAGTGCAAAATTATTTTTCAAACCGCTTACCATAAGAGTTGAAATAAGAGTTCTAACTAGAATTACCGTCGATACACGAAGAGTTAATCGGGAAAAAGTTCGTCGTTAACATTATGCATTATTCTAAATGTCTTATGCAATGGTGATAATTTGAGAATAACTTAGCTCGATTTTTTCATCACTCTATCAAGAAATATTGTAGAATAGCGTCCCCATGCCGTCAAATATGACGGAAATCTCTCGTGAAATAGCCTAATTTTCTAGACCACTGATGCTGCTGGCTTTCTCTGACGTAGTCCTGCTGATTAGGGATACGTGCCCGAGAATCTGGACCCGTGAATTTTCTCCTGTCTAATTTCTTCAGAGTTGTAAAGAAATGGTAACATCAAAAATATATAAGCCAGGCGTACCGTTATAAAGTACAGATTGCTGAACAACAGGTAAAATTGTTCCCCAGTGAGCATTTGAACTGTCGCACGAAACCTTAATTGCAAGACGTTGGTTACGTTTCATGATATTCGGTTATGAGGTTGGATTTCGTATAAAAAAATTCTCTTTGCAAAAAATAAATTTGGTTTCATGTTGGGACAGAATTAGCCAGAACTTTTTTCTCTTGAGCCGTTGTCTTTTTTTGACACGACCGAGGGTGAGAGTTGGGAGCAGCCCCAACTCTCCTCTCGCGGTGGTCTACATGCAACAAATTCGCATCAGAAAAACACCGAGGTGCTGCTGTGGTGGACCAACGTAGCCTGCAGCACACCCGATCCCCAAGGCTCGCAAAAACAAAGACCACAGCTAATCAAGAGGGTCTTTGCAAAAGCGCCTGCTGGGGCGGCATGTTGCCTTCTATTGAGGGAGTCTCGGGTTCGATCCCTGATATGTGTAACGGTTGATTCCCATGAGGTCATGGAGTGCTTCCCATGAGAATGGAAGATTCCTCACGGCACATAAGTACACAAGTGGGCACACGCTCAGAGTCTTTCAGAAACTTGAAATCAACGCAAGAATACGAAGTAATTCATTGTTTTTTGGGTGAATTATAAGGCAATAACAACACATTTTTCACATGATTTAATATCGTAACGTCAGGCAGAACCAACAATAAACTGCATCAGCTGACTAGAAGCAGAACAAGACCACACCTGTTAACAACGTGGATATACATATGACGGTACGACACAAAGTCAATCGGTTTGTACATGCGATGGTCATATTATTGAAGATAGCAACACATGTGGTAACTTGCGAGACTTAGAATATATTTTGATCCTATATTTATTATTTACGTATTATATATTTTACCTATTTTGCTCCTAGAGAAGAAGGGTGACCTATAACAGGAAAGTCCGTAAAGAGGAAGGATCCCGCAGTTCTCCCGTTCTGGTCTCCCTCGCACAGAGTGAACTGTTATAATCATCGTTACCATTCTAAGCCTCTAGATTTACAGGACTCGCCCACTGCCACTAGGTCCACTCCTAAAGCCTGCTGCTGTTACCGAGACGGTAATATAAAAATAAACCTAGAACACTAATGCTCCCCAAAGCTGGAGTTCACCATGGGTCTCAACACTAGTTGCCGCTGACTCAGACCACCCTCAGCAACCCGCAACATGGCATGCTGCTGGTACCTCCAAGCAACGACGTAGGCAGGATTACCGTCCCGGAATATAAAGTCCATGAACACAATGTAATACAATCTATGTACACAATGCACACAATCCATAATTAACAGCAAAATTCAATCCCCATGTAATACAAATATGGTAAAGAAAGTACGAAAATCAAACTTACACGCACACATTTCTCAGAACAAGCTCATGCGATGTCGGTGAAGGGATCGCCGAGTCCTGCTGACACGCACTTGAGAAAATGCAAATTTTGTAATACAATCCCAAATTTCTCTTTTGTATAGCAAACCAACAATCATAGATATAGAGAAAAGTGTCTAAAATTATTTGCTTTGGACGTTTCGAGCCTACGCTCATTTTCAAATGATCTGAAATCTAGATCGCTGAATATGAACCAAGGCTTGCAACGTCCGAGTTAAATGAATATAAGATACTTACTCCTAGATTTTTTAATATCGACTTACAACTACGTACGGGAACTTACCTTTCCCGTCCATGAACAACATTTTGGCCAAATTTCGGCTACTCTTGATACTTTTGTACCCTTGGTTGACAGAAGTTCAACTTGAAGGAGTTTACCTTCTATACAAGCCAAAAATAAATCATTACTATTTACACAGACGCTTGGCATTATTGTCTCCAGTACAGCAAATCTTCCATATTGAACTCTGAACAGTCTTGATAAAATATAAACATTTCAAAACACACGAAAATTGTAAGAAGTTGATCAATAGGACGCAACAGGTAATAAAACAACGGTGTACATTTCAAGTCCAACTCATACACAGAGACTAAAATAGGAAAATTATAAATTTACAGTGATAAATATGGCCTAACTCAATAGTAGCACCTACGGAATCATTCACGCACGAAACTCTTTGGCACGAAGGTAATGATAAAAAAACATCTCTCAAATATCCCCTACATCCAGTGGATGCCCCTATTTGAAATATTTTAGACACATTTTTCAATGGATATTGTTAGGGTCCCACCCTTTACTGCCTCACCTACCGCATTCAGTACACACAATGTATGTAATTACTTTTATGTATGCTGTGTGTTTTCAAACAAAAATGCAGCCTTCAAACAGGAAATATTGTCTTAACGTGTTTCACGCCCTATATATAATTAACACACCTTCAAGAAACATGCACGGTATTGAAGAATATTTAAGAACTAAAAAATAATTTTGGCAGTACAGGGTTAAGTACCGCACCATCCACTCCACTCAAGTACGTAGCTGTCGCAGTAACGCAGCCCGACAGCAAAAACCTTCACGCTCGTAAGTAGCACGTGCGAATATCTACGCAGCTCGGCAAATAGTTCATGCCGCTCGTATCCGTGTCACTCAAGTTCACACCGCTGCTCTCACGCCTAATTAATAATTCCTGTCACATAGGTTTTCCCCAGCACGCGCACTCCACGTTCATCTGAGGAGGTGAATACAAATCCAGGTCTTGAATTAAATATTGAGTGGCCTCACACGTAGGTTTTATCTACGTTTGCCAAGCGCACATGCATTCAATTTCAACGAATGTAACTCTGCTGCTCAGTAATTTTTTCACTCTCTCAATACGATTAAACAACTCTTAGCCCCTAAAACACTTTTTATAATTTTGATAATTTCAGACTAGAAACTTCTCATGCATTCTCTATCATCTCGGGACTCTACAATCTATTCGCTGCAACATGCATGAATTCTCGACATCATGTCCTAAAAACACCATTTTTGCATTTATATTTCAGGAGCATCTCATTTCCAACGCGCTTTTATCCTCTACAGTGCTACACTCTGTCAAGTCCATTGCACCACATACGAAAAGCGCAACACAAAGACGCTCTTACGCACTGGCGATGGCAACCAAACTCAGAGCACCTGTTTCTTCCCACCAAGTCGATAGTCCCACAGACATCCTTCGATTACGAAATGCTCGATCTAAAAAACAAGCTCACTGCATGAAAACGCCTCTCATTAATTTCTTCGCTCCTGACGTACTAATACCCATGTACTAACTAGCAAGTGCTTTTATGGGGCGAAATAGTTTTTTTTTTCTCATTACGAAGCTAAATTCACAACGCACGGTCAGCCTTTAGATTGAGCGTTTCCAGGTGGAAGATAGAACGGATGAGATAAACAGCATACGTGATCATTGCACGCACGCACAGAGTAAACTATATGATATCACAAATTTCAAACCAAAAATTTCACACAAAACCCCTCATCAACTTCACCAATGGCGAGTATAACCAAAAGAAAAACTACGACATAAGAAGATAGATCACTAGGTCAATATTTAAAACCCATAGGAATTTTGAACTAAGATAGATAGATAGATCAATTAAAAAATAATTAAATATCTTATGTCATGGAGAAAAACACAATAAAAATTATTTAAACTCTAAATTAGGCGGCTGAGGATGTTTAGGTTGTGCCAACTAGGGCACACGCTACTGACACGCTTCCTTCCAGCCACCAGGACTGCCAGCACGAATAGCAGCGAGACCCTCACACGAAACACAATAATCTCCAACGCACGCTCTTCGAGGTGCACACCCTCATCATCTACAGTAAGTAGTCATAGTAGCAGTAGTAGTATTATTAGTAGAATTAGTAGTAGATTCTAGATAGCAGAGCTTCAGTGACTCGCACCGTCTTCACCTACGGTCAGTAATATAATAGTATAATAGGAGGGAGAAAGTGCCGTTAACATAGAGCAAATTTTTCCAGTATTTTTAACGTCCGCACCCTTAAGACATTTTTGCCGTATCCTCATACCCACTGCAAGTTTAGAGCTGCTTAAGGATAATGAGGTGAACATATGCTGAATTCGGTCAACAAATGAAAATGTTAGCATCTCATCACATGAATAGTTTACGAAGCTCTTGTACCCTTGGTTAGGAAATTTTGATCTAGAAGCATCAGTGGGTCATGACCCAACAAACGTTAACACCGCCGCTTCCCTTGCACAGATCTTGGCATCCATTGGAGTATACTGAGACCAGAAAGGAACACGATGCTCTAGGAGCAATCCCGTAAAGAGGCTAGAGTTGCAGCAAGTAACACATGGGGAAAAATGCTCGATTAATTTTCAGGTGCTTTACATTGTAACAGAGAAGAGGACAGCAGAAAGCCTCTGGAAAACTTGAGCAATTAAAAGACAACATCATTTACATGAGACACTGATTTTTTTCTCGCTTAACACATTGACTGCGATACGACCCACCGGTGGGTCGTTTTGCCCCTAGGAAGATAGCATCATCGCAACCAACGTGTTAAAACGCGAGAATTCTGTAAATTAAAAAGAACGCAATCCCGCAAAAATATTATACCACATATCACACTTCCACAAAACAAACTCAGGATAACACGGAAATATTTCCACAATTCCTCAGCAAAAACTAATATTTCCTTCAACGTACTACAGAATTCAACATGCAGTGCCTGGCACAGTTTGGGAGGACAGGCGATCTCGCAGAACACTTCGTATGAACTTCGTACGAAACTCGCCATCACGACACTACTTCGCAACTTTCCTGCACTACGTTCGCGCATGGCGTCACGACTACGTTTATTCAGATGAGAGAGAACATCATCGTCTCCTAGTGGGTCAGAATCCAAGATTCACTTAGAGCTTGTACCTCAGCAGGCGACACGTCCGGTTCTGAGACAAAACTTCACGTGAGGAATACATCAGGGTCGCTACATAGATTTCAGTCGCAGGGCTCCGAGTTATAAATGGAACAATGAAACACGTTCACGAACAATAATAATACAGCGCAATGTCGTCAGAAGTTATTCAAATTCGAAGATTCAACGACACTTCACTCATATTCAGACATTCCGACCTAAAATATTACATGTGCTCACTAATTAACCATTAGTTTGATTTAGCATAAAGGATTCATTTTAAGTCCATCGTTGACAATACGACCACGTGTACTTTACAGCGACTAGGAGAACAAAAATGGCTCTGTATTCTCAAACGCCTACATCATCACGAAGTTCGTAGTCAATGGCTAAATAGTTGACGTTGTGAGTTAATAAGCAGCTTAATGAGCCATAGCGCATGAACCGACAAATTTTAAAATGAAAAAAGTCAGACTCAAATCCTGCCAATGCTAAGCATAGCTCATCGAGCATGATTAATGCACACGCTTTAGTTCGATAGCCAAACGTTAACAGCCCTACATAGTTATGGATGGCCTATACCAGAGTCGAGCATCAAAGTGAAAACTAGGATTAGATCGTCCAGAAGCGCAACACTACTGCGCTATGAGACCGGTTAAAATTTTATTGTCAACGATCAGGAAAGGCCACTTCGTTTTTCATACTTTACCATCCGCATAGAACGACAAATGTTACCTTGCACATGAGACATAAATGATAGTTAACCTTTTATCGGTCGCTTCTCAGGTGGCGGAGGCACAGTCAGACGGTCTGTGTAGACGACAGCGACCGTGTGAATGCAACGACCATTGCGTTTACATTTGCCGACAGTGACAGTTGCAGATACAACCTGAAACATGCTATTGATATCAACAGCAATTGCGACTTAGTTTTTTTACATAGTTACTCATGAACGGTGAGCGCTAGCCTAGCTATATGTTCACTGTTCAATTTGAACATACTCATTACCGTCGGATGGACTCAATTGAGTAATGATGTTGCTGGATATCAAATTGAATATGCTTATTAGGGGTTAAAGGTGACCTTACTTCATATTCACGGCTAACACAGACATAGAAGCGGCAGCCCTCTCGGTGTTTGCCCTTAATACGTCCATAAATGTAAAACGATGTCCAATTTCAAACTCACGAATCGTATACACACACACACACACTGAGCCCCGGTTCATCTACAGTATTTCATGTTGAGTGTTAACGTTGAGTGTTCATGTTGAGTGTTCATGTTGACTGTTCATGTTGAGTGTTCATGTCCACCATTCATGTTCACTGCTCATGCTCAGCGTTAGCGTCCCTGTCATGGAGCGCAGTGATGATCCTAAACATGAGGAGCGAGAGCAGCTTGTCGAGAGGGTCCATGCAGCCGCGCTGGAGCCACTTAGGGATGGTGGTTGAGGCCTGCCTGAAGCCGAGCCTGTTGAGGATGTAGTCCACCCCGTAAGGGTCCAGGTTCTTGGCAGCCCACGACAACAGCCTGTGCATAGAAATAAAATATATTTTACCTCATCCAGGTTTTAGTTGAAGAAAATTCAAGAGGCCTTCGTTATTCCCTCCTCGTGTTATTTTGGCAACGTTCGTAGTGCGACTAAACATTCAATACACTAACAGCAAAATGTATTGAATTCGTGTACATCCGTGACCCTTTTCCAGGAAAAATAACCAACAACATGCAAAAACTTATGTGTCTGTAACTCCCTCTCTCTCTCTCTCTGACAGATGCTCACCTTATCTGTAATGCTACTACAGCTCTGAAAAATTTAGTTTAATACATGAAGACAAAAGAATTGTATGAAACGGGATAACACATGAGGCACAGGAAAGATTTCTCACAAGAAATTTAGATTATGAAACATTTTTGAAACATTTTGAAGTATGAAAACACGCCCTCATTTCCACGACCGTTCGAAACTACGTTAGAGGCTAGTAGGCATTGCTCACAATGGTAACACCGCGCAGTCCTCTGGCACAGCGGAGCTCGATGCACCAATTACAATGGCACTACACCATAAAAGGCTTAAGTAGCGATAAAAGGCTTAAGTAGCGATAAAAGGCTCTAACACTACACCATAAAAGGCTTAAGTCGCTACCTGACGGTCGGCTCGAGGTGCCAGGTGTTGCAAGTGAACTCTCGCCGGTCGAGCTGCAGAAATTGAGTGGGTTCGTTGACGCGCGGCCCGCTGCCCGACTTGTTCCCCCGGGCGCTGCTGGAGGAACTGTCGCCACCACCGCTGCCGCTTTTGTCAGTTGCACTGGAAGAAGGTACGTCCCCACTTCCGTCGCCCTGCAAAACAAACATATCACCAAAGTTGTTCTTGAGTTATCTCGGAAGTAAAGTTGTATTTTTGGAACGCTCCTAAAACATATCACCCATTAACTAATTATTCTTAGGAGGTCAAGATCTCCTAAGAATAATTAGTTAATGGACGACTTAAATTTTTGCAAAGAACTTTGTTTTGCGCCAAAGGTACAACGAGCGGACAAATCGAGCGATAATGATGCGCTATGACACAGACTGGCGATTACGCGTTCGACATACGGTAAGCTCAAATATTGGAGGCATACTTAATAGTCCACAAATTTCTCTACAAAGAATAGTCATGCAAAACTGAGTACGGTGTTTTTTCATTCAAGAAATCAAAAACTTCGACGTATTTTATTACGTACTGTGCGGTGTATGTCACGATGGCGGAGTCGGTCTGACTTCGACTCTGACTTAAAAAATTTCTAGGATTTTAACTCTGACTTCTTAACACTATAAAAATTAGGTCCCACTGCCAATGAGGGTTTTTTGAGATATATCAAATTATTTCAATCAAAGTTAGCTAAAATTATAATCATAAAAAATTCATCACTCTCACTTTCATAGAAGTTAGGCTTTTGAAACAAACTCATTTAAAGAGTGGTTGTAACTGATGAATATTTACTCTAACAATAATAATGATATACTCGTACAGTAAAGAATAAGTAAAACATAACATTATACAACACAATACATACTACATTCTTGAAACCGGAATAAGCTACGCATAGAAATAGCGAGGCATAAAACTATTCTATACCTGATGACATGTACATTTTCTGAACAAGAATGGTGAAAGTTAAAGGATAACAATCGTTTAACTTTATAGCAGTCTCTCCTACCGGCTACTGGTATCTTATCACTGACCAACGCAAGGCTTACCAATAGAGTTTTTTGCAACTATTGTTTGGTTCTGTGATTACTGTTAACGTTAACATTTTACCCGAACTTCTCAAGATAATAATGAAAAACTAAATACTTGTACCATTCGAATATTATACTGAGTTGATGATTAGTTTAGAACTTGAATTCATTATAAGTATTTCCTATGTAGACATTTAAGAATCTTTGAACTAGTTGAAGTTATGCAGCACAAGTTTCAAAATCAAAATTTAATAGCTTGCTCACATAAATAAGATAGCGTGAGTTTCTTCTTCATATCAGCACTTCGGTCAGTTCTGATGGGCGTTAGCGACGAAACCAGACGCACTTTCAACACTCACAAGCGCTGCTACCAATAGACCAGACTCTTCACTATCGCAGGGTATTGCTTTATAGTTCGAGAACATCCAACTTTGATTTTCTATTTATTCTGCTTACTATCATGCGTCGTGAAAGTCACGCTTGAAATTTGTCAAGCGTTTATCAACAAAATTTATTAGGATCGGATTGGAGTTCAAGAGTCGGAGTCTGATCAAACGTTCCGGCTCTGATTCGCAACATTTGAAGGATTACGACTCTACGATTCTACAAAGTTTTCTGCTAAGTGGAATGGTATCGTAACTAACCATTTTATCCTTCGTATCTTTGATGTAGGAGCTGATGAGGTCGTGCAAGAAGAAGAAGTTTTCCGCGTCGACAGTGACGAAGATGTGGTCCTGGAACTCTGTCACCAGGGACGTCTCCACACGCGGTCTGCTCCCTCGGGGCGGCGGCACTGCAACAAAATTCAGATTTGAGCGAATGTTTCAACAACTCTACACTGCAAAGTACGCAGAATTGAAGAAGCAAGCCACAGTACACGGAATAAATGAACAGGGATGAAATACATCACACGTACGTTCGTGAAAGAACCAATTTGTACAATAAATTTCAAACACACTCTCATTCAATCAGAACGTGCTTCGTTTGGAAACACGTCAAGGCAATTTTAGAGTTAAATGAGCAAGTTAAGAAACGAGAATGAAATTCCTTAAAACAGCCATAAATAATTCACAGGTAACACGCAATACCAGCTACAAGCGACTTTCTAACGAAACAACAGCGGTAATAGACCGACCCACCAACCCAGGGCCATTGAACAGTTGAGGTTCCCAAGGCTCGTAATGAATTGGGCTTCTCCATGGCACCCACCTGAGAAGTCAGGGGTGGTGGGGCTCTGCCTCTGCTTGCTGTTGAGGTGGATTTCGAGGGAGGGGAAGGCGAAGATGGTCTCGGTTGTGTGGTTGTGCTCCTTGAGCTGCTGCTGCGAGCCCGACACGCGCTTCGCCTCCGCTGAGCCGAGGCTGTCAGTGCGCGAGTCCTCCAGGACTGGGAACCTGTCCACGTCTGCGGGCACAGCAAGCTGTCAGTTAGGTTTATTTTTTTGGCAGAAAACGCACAATTTTGTAAGGCATTAATTTGATCGAGATGTACCTACGTGTACAATTGGGAATCGTCGGTTTGTAACGAGAGAAGTCAAGATAGAACGAGTCACCTCGTGCCAATGTTTCATTTCTTTGGTTTTAAATTTAACGCTTGACGCGTTTAATCGCACAAAGTTAAAACTCAAATAACGCATAAACGAATCAATTCGTCTTGGTTGGAGCAGAAACCAAGCGCCCAACACGCCTGCACGAGTGGCACAAACAAGAGACCGCAGGGCAGTAGCGAGGACAACGCAACAGAGATCCAAGTATCTCACTGTCAATTTCGGAGGTGTAGAAGGCGTAGTGGAACCAGTCGTGCAGGGTGCGGAACTGGGGCGGGAACACCATGTTGCGGGTCACCCTGAGCACGGTGGCCATGGACACGTGCTGCACCGGCGCCTGCTTCAGCACGCCCAGGCTCAGGATCAGGTTCTGGATGATGTGAGCGTCGCGCTCGCCTGCAGTGAGCAGCATAACTTTTATCTAAGCAACATAACTTTTATCTAAGCAACATAACTTTTATCTAAGCAACATAACTTTTATCTAAGCAACATAACTTTTACCTAAGCAACATAACTTTTATCTAAGCAACATAACTTTTATCTACGCAACATAACTTTTATCTACGCAACATAACTTTTTTATCTAAGCAACATAAATTTTTTTATCTAAGCAACATAACTTTTTTTTATCTAAGCAACATAACTTTTATCTAAGCAACATAACTTTTATCAAGCGAATCCAGCAGCATGGGGCTAGATCTGTATGATAGACTCGAGGTCACGTGGTGCACGAGTTACATTCATAGACATTCATGAATGAACAATGAACGTTGATGAACATGAGTGACTCATGAAATGAAATGTGTGGTCAGCAGGAAGTTAGGTTGGGATGATGCAGGCTTCGCGATTGGTGGAGTACAAAAACAGGAGCCATAACCCTAAACGGAATCCTCTGGGAAATTCAACCGCCAGTAAGAGAGGAAAACAGTGCTGCAAATGCACTGAGACTTTAACTAAACTAATTTATGCAATGCGACATTGTACCCGAAATCATGACTCAACTGTCAGGGGAGTTGGTCACGTACACCTGTGACAGGCAATCGATACAGGTCATCTCGTAAGTTCTATTCAAATTTTAAACAAAGACAACGAGTGATCAAATCTTACATTTCATTAAAATTTAATCAGTATTATAGTTTCCACGAGTACTCGACTTCTTTTATCTCTCGTGAGCATTTTAGTTAAATTACTAAAAAAATGCTTTCAGTTTCGAGGAGAAGAACTCATCAACATCAGTTTCGGCCGCACAGTGCAGTAAAAATCATGTCCCAAAAGATTGAAGACCTTAGTAGATAAAAAAATTCCCTATCCGCCTTATTCTGTCGACCTGTCCCCTCCAGACTATCATTTGTCCCGTAGTTTGCAGCGTCACTTGGGTGGATGAACTCACACAAACCATGAGCAGGAATTTTGGAATTCAAAGCGAGACAAGATTTTACGGATTCGTTGCATTACTTCAACGTAAGAGGTGCTTCCGACCACTGGTTGCATAATCAATAACGACCCTATGCGAGTTATTTTTTATCAGTAACAGCTGGGAAGATTTTCATTGAGCTTCACCTCGAAAGTATAATTAATTTTAAACTTTTCCTAATTAGTCTTACTCTTCCCGGCTGTCATCATCTCATTTCCAAGTCAATAAACAGCTTAGAACATACCTTTCACTTAGTTTTCATTCAACCTAATCCATTTTTCATACCCAGCTCGCGAGTCCCAGACGTCTTACCGTCATCCAGAGTTTCCTGGACTTCTGTGGTGAAATTGATCAAGGGTTCCTTGAGCGAGAAGAGCGCCCACGACTTGCTCTTGAAGTTGAGGCCATGGAAGCAGGCCAGCGAGATGCTGTTGCCGTGTAGCTCGAGGGAACCGCCTAGCACAGTGCCAGTGGTGGGCAGGGGTACCGGCAGAGTGGTCAGTCGCAGCCCAGACACGAGCGAGAGTACACGCTGCCAGTGACGGTGGTGGTGCACTTCGCCTCCTACTGCATCAATGGCACTTAGAAACTCAGCGAAATGAAGTGTCAAGTAGATTCATAATCGCTCATCAAAAGGAATCGTGATGAAGTAAACATGGCCGTGAGCCTACAAAGTAAATCTCAAGAAAACTACCAAGATAGGTTCATTAAATGATATTTGAGTTTCCTCTCCTTAGGTCCACACTTACGTAAGCACCCCTGAGTCGCCATGATTTAACCACTCTTCTATACGTACACTACCTTCCTGTGTAGTCGAGTCACAGCATGAAATGATTACCGAGAGAAATTTTAATCATCACGACTTGAGGGATTCCGATTGAAGTTGATAAAAAGTTGATACGATTGAAGTTCCGATTGAAGTTGATACGTCAAGTCACGAAAGTTAAGCCATTTTATTTCTATATAAGGTCATCGGTGAATAAAATTGAACCTGCTTCTATTAAATTGTACATGGTGTGCCGTGTAAAGTACAGACTGGTCGTCTCCGCAAAAATCAGCGAAAGAGCCACATTATGAGACGAATGCAAAAAAGTAGAATGTTCAGTGCTCAAGCTGCTTCTGAGAGATTGGGTATCAAAACGTTATCGATCATAGAAGTAAATCACACAGGGTACTATGAGCACAGTTGTATAAACTCACACAACTAACTCAAGCACAAGACACTGAAATCTTCCATCATAAAACACCGCACTTGGGCAAGAAACTAAAAAACACAGAAATGCAATCTCTCTCCCGATCGTGCGGACTCCTTTAGAGAAGGTATATGATTCGAGAACTATTTAGCGTCAAGACACATGACATCTAAAAACAGCGAACAAAAGGGACCAATTAGTATGGAAAATAGAGAATAGAGATCTACGTACAATGTGTGTTCCCAAACAGGATACCCTGCGTATGGGAATAGCAAGTAGAGAAAAAAAAGATATAAATGGAATAGCAAAGAACGTGTTATTATTGAACGAATCAAAGTGAGCACAAAAAATAGAATTGCCGATGGCCTATTTATACCTGAGATAACCTAACAGTGTCTTTTGGGGATGCCAGTCCCCTTAGCAAACGATAGAATAAACTAGAAACGAAAAAATAGCAAATGAGCGAGCCGAGTGGTCCACTCTTAGGTTCCTACCCAAATCCCGTGCGGTCCGACAGCGAGATAAGTGTCTCATGATTACGTCACACGGCAACACACCTTCTGCACGTGGTGTTATGCAGACTGAAGCCGACGACATAACATTGACGCATACGTTTTGTACCAGGCACACATTCTAAAATTGAACTTTCGTATGATGAACCTAACTAACGTAACCCTAATGCTCATGCCCTATCCTATGCCCCCTGAGGAGTTTATGCTCGTTGAGGTGATATATTTGTTTTTTTCAAAACATGCAAGGGATATGAATATAACATTCATATGCCAGATTCTAGCTACATACTTATCTTAGAAATGAGAAAATAATAACTGCAGTTGGACTGCACAGCTGAGCAGCAGTGCCAGAAGGTCATTACAAGCCGACCTGACCAACAACTGAAGCTCTACATCTTTAACCCTAATGTTCTAAAGAACAAGCCGACGGGAAAATTAGGTTTAAATACTCCCTGTAGCGAATAATCTATCGCAAACTTATTTTGCAGACTAAATTGAAATTAGCAACAAAAAACTTCGCACTCTAGCAGCTGCTTGGCCCTCACTGCATGCAATACAGGAACAGGCCTCGTTTAGTGCATGAATACCGTGGGAGTAGTTCGGGCCTCTCGTCCCGGACCACACTGGTGTGTCACCTTTTTAGAAACATCAGTGTTAAATTTTCCTTTCCCAAGGGAAGCAATCCAAACGGATTATCGAACCAGGAGGCAAGCAAGTTATCAGGTACGTCATAGAAGCAGATATACACGGCAGATAATGGGCTCTTTGTAGTTACCCTATTCTATTAATTAAAATAAAAAGAAGATACCTGAAGCGAGTCTCTTGCTGCTGGAGCCACTCCGATCCTTGGAGCGAATGGAGGGCTTTTGTTTGTTGGGCTGCAGCGAGAACAGCACCTGGCGACTCGACTTGAACTGCTGAGCGAAGAACTCCTCAAGCTTGTGGTACATCTTGAGCAGGTCCGCCGTGGTGCTCTTGCTGATCAGCAGCTGCAGCTGGTCCCACTCCAGGTCGCCGATGATGAAGATCGTCGCGCCTCTGTAAAAGTAACCCAGCGTGAAATGAGATCCAGATATTTTGGGTTCAAATGCTAGAGAGTCTTCCAATCCATATCGTAGTGGCTCTGCAAGGTGTTAATCAGCTTAAAATGAGACTCATGTAATATGCTTTGGAATGATAGAAAGTCTACCACTGATGATACATATTGATGGGGTTCTGCAAAAGGTTACTTAGCATGAAATGAGATCCAAAGAACAAATTATATTTTGGTGTTATAGAAAGTATACCAATGACGACGCAAATTGTCGTGCTTCTGCAAGTCGTTTAGCATGAAATTAGGCCCATATTAAATACTGCATTTTTTGTATAACAGAAAGTCTACCAACGAAGAAGGTCGTCGCATCTCTGCAAAAAGTTATTTACCTTAAAATGATGATGAAATTTGAAGTCGTTTTGTGTCGAGTAATTTACCACAAACTAAGCTCCATCAATTCAATGTTTGAACGAGAATCTACCAAAGATAAAAAGAATCGTCGCTCCTGTTCGCTATTCATTTCTGCAGTAAGTGCTCAAATTGATAAAATATTTTGGATGATAACTCCGTAATAAGGGCAAAACCATAAAACTTCTGAGCAATAAGGGAATTTACAGCAACCAGAGGAATTTGGAAGCAATTTTGAGGGAAAAAGTTAGTCAACGATTATTGAAAGAACAGTGCCTTCGAATACGCAACAATTGCCAAAAGATAAATTCAATAATTTTAGCAACTTCTGGACACAGGGCTGAGCAACGCAGCTTATTGTAAAATTTCTGGTGGGTTGAAAAATGATCGAGTTTAAGCCACGTATTATAAAAAAGTTTCATTTATTAATACAAGAGGCTTCGACAAAATGAAGGAAAATTTACATGATCTGAACAAGTCAGAGGTAGATTACTCAACGAAGTAGTTATAGTTAAAAAATAAGCAACATTCACAAAGCCTTCTAATCATCTCGTCAAATTACAGCACATTATAATTTCTTACAGATCCTCTACCCTGACTTCCCTACTTAACTGTCGAGGCATCCGCGTTTTCTGACCTGGAAACTGATGAGGTCGGTACCACAGCCTCCTTATCTTAAAAAAAATGTTGTGGCAGACCAGAACCGGTTTAAGTTACCTGAAGAACATTTGGTTGTCTACTAGGTTACCAAGTTTTATGATGTGTTTCATCCTGAAACTTATTTTCAGGATAAGTGTAGAATATTAAATGGAGGTGTATAGTTCTGGAAATGCGGCAGCTTCATGAGAAGGTCATAAATTTGGGACACACAATCCCGTGACATTGTGTACCGTCGGTTACTTCGGATCACGTGCCACCATAGAGCGCAAATCAAGCGACAAGACATCTTCCAGGGCCTCCCTGACCCGCGCGTAGCATCATCAATCACTTCCTACGCACGCGTCACCAGAATGTGTCAAGGGACAGAACATCTTCCATGGCCTCAC
Source organism: Orchestia grillus (assembly GCA_014899125.1). Classification (NCBI taxonomy): domain Eukaryota; kingdom Metazoa; phylum Arthropoda; class Malacostraca; order Amphipoda; family Talitridae; genus Orchestia; species Orchestia grillus. The sequence continues at coordinate 28,143 of VOMN01045023.1, forward strand.
TTACCTGCGCGTAGCATCGTCGGTAGCGTCGAGACTGGACAGCACCGTCCACTCGTCCCTGAGCGTAGCCCCGCAGGAAGACACCCTCAGCATGAGCACACTCGTGCCCATGTAGTCCAGTCGGCTCTGGCATGCGAACAGCTTCACACCAAACGTGTGATCCGGTTCCGTGCCCGGGTCTTCTCGTATCTTGAGGTATGTGTTGATGGTGGACAGATCGATTATACCACCCACAATGCCGCCTTTGGCTTCAAGGTTAGATCCTCCAAGACCAAGCCCTATGTACATATTCTTGTGACCACTGCTGCCGATGGATAGTCTGCCGTTGGCCTGGAATCCCTTCGTAGTCCACACGACATTGCCCATCACGTTGCCCATGTTCATGTGCACGTCCAGCTTCGTAAAGTTAGCGGCAAAAAGAACGAGGGTTTCCCACGACCCAGCGTTACCGCTTGTGCTCCTGTCGGACCGCGGAGCGTAGTCCGCACTTTTTTGACTCTTTTTAGCAGCGGAAATGTCGCTGTCAAGGTTGAGCCACAGCTTGTCGCGGGGCCGAGGAGGGACTACGGGTGTGTTGTGCTGCGAGGATGGTGTAGCGTTGGATGCAGCAGTGCCCCCAGCACTGGCTTGGCTTCGGTTGCTGTTATTGCTTGTATTCGTGCCCATGCCATTGTTGACGACATTGCTGCTGTTGCTGCTCTCACGACGACTGCTATCAGCGCTCTCTTTAGAGGTGCTTGAGCTATGAGTTGCAGTCGGATTGACCTCGTCTTCTTCCGTCATCTCATTGACAGTCGATAAGTTTCCTAAATCTCCTAGAAATAGCCTACGAACAATGGTTCGCCTGTACCAGGCTTTAGGAAAGGCTAGGATCTCAGTGAGTCGTCGCATATCGTATTTGAAAAGAGCCGTGCCGATGTCTATGATGGCCGAGAATCTAATGATAGCAGCGGCGTCAGGCACGGCACTCGGGGTCTGTTTGCCTATTTTTTCAGAAGATACGGTAGCGGTCATATCAGAAACGTTCACTTTCCTGGTTCTGGATATCTGGAATTTGACAAACTCTACTGTAACACTGAGGGAGTTCCTGCGTTCTGAATCGACACTTCTTCTGGCAGTCTTGCCTCCGTACGGATGGAAGACAAACAGCGAGAAGTCCTCGAGTACTCCAGTTACACTCAGGCCTCCAACAGTGTTGCTGAGGGTCTTAGAGTCGGCAGACGTGGTGGTAGAAACTTCTTCAGGTGCCGCCTCATCGTTGGCTCGTTTGGAGGAGAACACGAGGTCCAGCGATGGAAGCTGGAGTAGGCACTCGACGCGCGACACGGGCTGGCACGAGAAGCGGATGGTGCACGGATGCATGTGGAAGTAAACGATCACGTCGACTGGGAACGACGAGTACTGGCCGCCCGGGACCACAGTGCCACCTTCGCCACTTACGCTGAACACTTCTGAGGCTGCAAAGAGGTTCCGCGAAAGGAGGTTCACAAGAGTTACTCAAAGACTAAATGGATCCTACAAAAATTGCATTTTTTTAGAAATATATAATGCTCAAGAAACGAGAAAATATAAATAAACAGAAAAGTAAGTCGCAAAATGAATAAATGAAGTCAATAAATATAACACAAAATAAAAAAGCTATGACTTCCTGCAATACATCCTGTAATGCAATACAAAATTAAATTCGAGTACATATAATTTATTTGAGAATGAAAAGAAGAGCTATTTCCATACTCAAATAAGGCTGAACATAAAATTCGGTTCGTTTGACAAAATGTGATCTCGGTACTTCGCAGCAAGTAACAATATTTGTAGTATAGAAATCTTAAATGAAATGATACTTACGTCATTCTCAAATTAACATAAAACAAACTTTCTCATATATGAGTTAGTTTCTCTTTACAATTTCAGGTATTGGTTCAAATAGAGGCTATCGTCGAAATAAGAAGTAAAATTCAACCCTAGTCAAATTCACAACAGCGAAAGTAAAGAGCTAAATTAGACTCTACTTCTAGAAACACGCTGCACAATAATTGGCCTCACGCCTGTCTGCCTCGACACATACGTATGAAGGAACCCCAGACGCACCATCTTGCTTAGCATCGCCACTGTCGGAGGGAGTTTTGTGGGTCTGTGGGAGCGGCAGGGGCTCCAGTGCCAGTTCCAAGAAGTCGAGGATGCTGGGGCAGATGACCGTCTCCTCGGGGATGCTCTGAAGCGTCAGCCACGTGAACAGCGACGCGTATTTGCGACTGACGGCCCCAGAAGGCCCTCCTAGAGCCCCTGCGCTCGGGCTGGGGGCGTGGGGAGTGGCTGTGGACGACGTGAAGGTTGATGCGGGGTGGGGCGTGTGCGGGTCCCCTGAATCAGAAGGTGGAGGTTGAGGCCGTTGGGGATTTGAGGGAGGCGCTGAGCTGCTGAAGGTGGATCCAGCCCCAGCATTGGGGCTTTCCATGTTAGAAGCGTGAGACTCGTTGTGAGACTCGTAGTGAACCTGCAATACGAAATTAAATTACACATATAGAGTGTCTCCTGCCAAAATTGGGAAAGGGTGAGCGACGTTACATCAGGTCACTGACCATTCAAGCATCGTTTAAAGCAAAGTGAAATATGGCAGCCATGGCAAAATTTTACTCACAGCAAGGAGTAAAAATAGTTGATTTCAATAACGTAATAACAAATTTTGTGTTCATCGGTCGTTTTAACAAGGACATTAATTGTAACTATACCTCAGCGCCATCCTGATACACTTCGACGGTAAGCTTGGTTCGATTGCTTTTAAACAGATAAAAACAGTTCATATTTCGGAACAACGAGTTCACTGTCTGTTATAAAGCATTTAAAATAGCTACCAACTCTTTAGAAAAATGCATATTTTTATTCAGTGAATACTAGAAACATTCGTTGCTGGTTACTCTCACCACTCAAAATATGAATATTTCGTTTTTTTTTAATGCACGAACTGTGACGATAGAAGGTTCTTCCATCGCTAGCACAGAAAATTTTAACGAAAAAGTGAACCGCTGCGGAGACAATCTAGGCAGTATTATTAGCACATCAAATCAGCAGAATAAGCGTGTCTACTACACTGAGCAGTCAACTCACTCGAGTAATTTTGGTCCGCGCGTTAACTAGCACTACAAATTCACGTGCGCTTCCTTTAAAAGGCATTTGTGTAGACTATAAATAACGCATGCCCGTAACTAAAATAATTGCCACAAGCGGTTACCTCGCTGTATGAGAGGTAGACGAATAATGTATAATATTGAGCAGAAGTTGAACAGTACCAGTTGACAGAGCATGCACGAGAGGCCCCCTGAAGCCTAGTAGCACGGCATCACCTTGACGTCGAGGCCCGGGATGAAGAAGACGGTGCACTCGGCGAGGGCGGCCGAAGAGGCGCCGTGGCTCGGGTTGCTCTGGCGTAGCTTGGCGGAGGACGCTGCGCACCCACTGCCCGCCTGCGCTGACTGCCTCAGTTTGCTGCCAAAATTATCTCGAGTGAAATTCAAGCACAGGTATTGGTTGAGCATTGATGTATGTATACATCTATAGATCCCTCAATCCCTCAAGAACCTTACATAACGAGATGGTGTGAAAACCACATATATAGAGTAGAATATAAAATGAGCGCAGCGAAGTAGGAATAACATGAGAACTTTGCAAGAGAACAAAAATGATCAGTCTTACATTTTCAAGGAGTTTTCTAGATGAGAAACAGTCTTTATGCAGTCAGTTAGAACCTTAGCTGCAGCTTTAGCGTCTCTTGTTAGTTCAGCCTTGTTCCTTTAGCTAGTAGAGTCCCTTCTCCTGTTTTTTTTTTGGTGTTTGAGGCGGAATTATGTTCATGATTAGGTTTGATCGGAGCTCCATTACTCGTTTATCGACAAGCAGGCTCTAAACTTCGACTGCTTCTAACGCACACTTTGGTATTAAAGAGTGCATCTGGCGCACACTTTGGTATTAAAGAGTGCATCTGGCACACATTTTGGTATTACTGAGTGCATCTGGCGCACACTTTGGTATTAAAGAGTAGGTGTGGGGTTCCTCAGGTATTAGGCGGGATTCCTAAATATTAATAGCAACTGTCGACTAAATACGAATGAACTATTGTTTATGCTTTTTGCCAGCATTTTAATTAACCCTGTACAGTACACACAGTTGATTCAAATTTGAAAAAAAGTTTATGCACAAGCATCAATCCTTAGGCAAGCTTAAATTATATATGTAATGTTAAAACAAAATTCCACGTAGAACTGTTCATTTTTCACGAAGGTTAGTTTAATTTCGATTTAATATGGTTGTTGAACATTAATTTCAAATATTTGCTCAGACATCGAAGTCCCCGTGCCTGGCAGGGCTGACGTCGTCAGAGCACAGCGCGCCAGACCAGCGCTGGAGCAGCACCTGCTCCTGCTTCCTTGGGTGTCGTAAATACGACGGGATTTCAGGCAGAAATCTCTCGCGAGGTAGTTTCAAATGTTGTCTCACTCAGTTGGAAAACAAAAACGTGAAAAAAAAGTGAAAAAATAAGTGAAAAATAAAAAAGTTAAAAAGTAAAAGTGAAAAAGAAAACTGAAAAAGAAAACTGAAAATAAAAAAAGTGAAAAAATAAAAATAAAAAAAAGAGTAAAAAGAGAAAAGTGAAAAAGGAAAAAGCGGAAAGAAAAAGAAAAAAAAAAGAAAAGAGGCACAGAGAAAATGAAACAGAGAAAATAGAGTTTAGACTCGAAGAAATAAGATATTAAAAAGGAAAAAGTGAGAAAACATGAAAGAAAAAGTAAGAAAGAATATGAATTAATATGAAATAAAACTATGAGAAGGGGGTAGATGAAAGAGAAAAAATATGGAAGGAAGGATAAGGCACGAAATTAGTACAGAAAAAAGAACTGGAATAGAATACAATTAGGAAAATGAACAGCATACATAGGATGCAGCAAAGAAATTAAACATAATATAATTATTTAACGATGAAAACCGTCAGATCATCTATCAGTTCCCTGTACTACATACTGTCTCGCACACCAACAAAACATACCACTACCCCTTTAAGGGAATAACCGTACAGTTGTCGTCCAGCTGAAGTCGAGTGTCACGAGGCTAAGACGACAATCTATAATCCGCCTTGCCTTTTTTTGTATGCCATCTAGCCGATTTTCGTACGTCATTCCTTACGAATTTTTTTTTTGTAGGAGGCACATTGCGTGAAGAAAATTAGTTTCAAGGCACATGTAAAAGAAAAAATCGCCTAAGCGTAGGGAGGAGTAGAGAACAAGAAGCAATGACGCGACCCCAGTCCACAGGCACAGCGCACCTGGAGGAGGATAGGGGCTGATGTCTGAGGTCTGCAGCACCCTTGCGTCGCATGGAGCCCGGGCTGTTGGTGCCCCCAGCGCCCTGGGTGCCTACGAAGTCGTAGATCACGCCTGAGAAGCTCCGTTCTTTCTTCAACCGGCTGTCAGGGAATTATGCGATTACGTTCTTGGTACTCTACAGAGACACCTTTTGATTTAAAGGAAGAAAATAGAGGTTTTTTCGACCTAGGAAGCAAACTACGTTCAAAAATAGAAACATTGAGGACTTTATTTCTGTAGTAGAAGGGCTGGATGATTTTCATCATTATATTACTCATGAAAGTTCCTAGCTCACGCTATTAAAAGTAATGACAAGTTAGTAAAAGTTGTGGTATGTCAAGCAAAGTGTACTTTCTGACTCCTTAATTCTTTGTTCACGAAAAGATTTTTAAAAAATGAGCCCATAAAAATGAAGAGATTATTGTCAAAAGAGAACTGCAAGTCTAAAGATCTCCACCGACCAGCCTCCGTTCGCTGGGCACCAAAATGTGAGCTAGTGTGGAGCGAGCCTCACGAAAACCCCATCACTAATTTCAAAAATCTCGCCCTCACGTCCAGCAAACCGAACCAATCACGAGCAAGGTGCCTCTTTTTCATCACAAGGCAAACGACCAGGCGCAGCTCAACGGAATTCCACTAGGAGCACTTCCTAGTCCCGTTATTGTTACGATTAATTAATTAGTTTAAGGCTTCCTGCCCACATTAAAGCGTCTCAAGAGAGCGAAAAAAAAGGCCCAGATAGCATGGGCTACATGAAACGTGGAATCTATGCACAGGTGTGATTTCAGACAAAATTACCTACGCATAGAAATGGTAAGTCAAGAAGGAAGAAGAAAAAAGGTAAAGAATAATTAGCAAAGAAGGCATGACTAAGGAAAGAAGCAAAGTGGGTAGGTAAAATAAAAGTCTCGAATGCCTAGCTACAGCTGGGGTAACCTAACCGTGCCCACTGGGGACGCGAGTCTGCAAAGTGTAGTGTACCTAAACCTAATTAACCTATTCCTGGTCCCATCGTAATGCGTGCTAACGACAGCAAAGTCGCCTCGCCATTGAGGTAAGCGGTTACCATGATTGTGGCGTGGGGAGCCCTGTTAGTCTTGGAGACTAATCCTGACGTTGAAAATATAATCCTAACGTTTTAGCTAAAAGTATAATGTATTAGAAAAATTTTGGTGACTTTTCACTTCGAATTCATCCTTAAAATATAGCTGAATCACAGGTATTGATCCGCATAGATTACAGTGCCTATGACTTCTCGGTAAAGAGCATATACAAAAATAAACTTTCCTAGAACTATAATAAATATCACACAGCGACATGATATATAAGATAAGTGAATACCAAGGAAATTCATTTTTCTAGTTTCTTCCTAGTTCAAAAAAAATAGTTAACATTTTATGAAATTACCATTTATAAATTGCAGCCTAGTTCATAAAACAAAAATAGAAATAGTCTTAAAATCTCACAAAAACTAACTGAGAAATAATTATTAACCGCTGTGCTACACAGAAGTAAGCATAGTGCAAGTACACACGAATTGCCAGAAAAAACAGTGAAGCGCCAGCTACTTTACAGTGAGTGTGACCATTCTATCCACTCTACAGTGAGTGTGACCATTCTAGCCACTCTACAGTGAGTGTGACCATTCTAGCCACTCTACAGTGAGTATGACCATTCTAGCCACTCCTTAGAGGGCATGACCATTCTATCAATTTTACAGTGTGACCAGTTTATCAACTCCACCTTTTCGTATCCTCCTCCTTGCTGAAGTCCTTGTTGTACAGGATGCACTGGCCAGAGCTGATGCACACCTGCACATCCAGCTCCAGGTCGATGCTGGGGTCGTGAGAGCCCCCTCCTGCTGGCACAGGGAGAGAAGAGTAAAATTGTCACTTCAGAGTACAGCGTTTGGGAAATTGAGAGCACAGCAACTGATAAATTGAAAGTAAAGAAAGTATAAAATTGTGAGCACAGCAACTGATAAATTGAAAATAAAAAAAGTATAAAATTGTGAGCACAGCAACTGGTAAATTAAAAAAAAAGAAAGTATAAAATTGTGAGCACAGCAACTGGTAAATTGAGAGTACAGCACCGCATGATGGACTACATTCACTCGACAATCCAGTAATCTCATCACATTATTACAACAAATAAGATTAAATGGTCTCCACCAATACGAGACACGGTTAGATGAACACATCGTGTCTAAAACGTGGGTTTCACTGAGTCACTCAACTGTAAAAGATTCAATTCGCCAAAAATCGAGGTTATAAAAGATATTTCTGATCTAACTAAACATCTAAGCTAAGCATCTAAGCATAACGTAGTCATGTGGACAACTTGCACCTGCGGTTCAGGCCAAATCTGAAATGAATCAATTGAAGTCATGCAGTCTAATAATTCTCGTCCATCGACCGCCAATCCATCAAAGCCTCTTCTAATGGTGGCCTGGAAAATAATTTTCCCTCTATTTCAATAGCAAATATTTAAGTCTGACGTTCACTTTACTTAATGATCCACAAAGTAAGCCTTAATTTAAGATATAATTTCTAGCAAAGTTTTCCCCATTACTGAGAAATGCAAATCTTAAACGCACGCACGGCGCTGACCCCTGCAGTCTACCCATATCAAAACGAAGAAGGTCACGCGAGTCGCTGTACATTTGTGCCCTCACCGTGTAGAGCAGTTGGTGCAGCAGCGGGGGCAGGTTGGGGGGCGGTGGTGGTGCTGCTGCCCCCTCGTGCAGCCCCAAAGGCGTGGGACGCCCCGCTGACACCCAGGCCGCGGGGTGCTGAGGGGCCAGCATTTCCCGCTAGGGGTGCCGTGGCGAAGCTGCTGCTCACACGATAAAAAATTGAACACTGAATAAATATACAGCTTCATCTCGCAGACTGAAGCAGAGGAACTGCTTAGGCATGCGCAGTGGGAGGTATCGCGAGGATATAAAAAGTCTCACAGTGTTGTAATGAAGACTGAAAATAATCTCTGCAAGATAGAAGAATCTCTGAATGGAAGTAACGTGCAGATATTTCCATTCATTTAGACGTGTGTTCTCTTGAAATCTAGTAGCAACCCAGACAACGCCGACATGTTGGGCGCCTGCACACTGCTTCTTGGTGTCCTGAAGGTTACAGTGATAAGATAAAGCAAGTCAAGTAACTCTAATCGTGTTCTAATGACTTGGACGCTGTCAAATGTACATTTCTCAGAAAAAAAAACTCTGCAGGAAAAAAAGACTTTATCCACGAGACAGAAAAAGAATCTACAAAGGAAATAAAATAAGAAGACTTTACAGAGACGGCCGAAAAAAAAAAACTTGGCGGACTAACCTGAGGTTTGTGACGGTGAGGGTGTCGGTCTCTGTGTCAGAAGTGCCAGCGATGCTAACTGCAGGGCCCAGGCGCGTCCCGCGGGTGGGGCTAAGCTTACCCTCCGTCACGGGGGACGATGGAAGGCTCAGGGACGAGCTTGGGTCCCCGTCATCTCCACTTCGAGCACTGGCAGACCTGAACAAAAGTTTTGGGCTTTATCGTTCAATACAGGAACGTACGGCAGGAAAGAAAATGTTAACAACGATTACCTGGCTAGAGAAAGCTAAAGACAGCAGTAGAAATATGAATACAACAGACATAAATCCGCAAGAGCCACTAGTAAGAAATAGACCAAAATGAAATTTGATGAGATTTCCAATATTTAGAGAGCATAATAATTTATATGAAAAGGTAA
>VOMN01045048.1:0-10651 GCA_014899125.1 Orchestia grillus
CTGCAGGTCGCACCTGGTCTGCAGGTCGCACCTGGTCTGCAGGTCATACCTGGTCTGCAGGTCGCACCTGGTCTGCTAGTCGATCTTTTACTGATCCTGTGTGACTGCAGACGATCTTTGTCTCCAAAGAATCCTATTCTGCCACGAGTACTGCAACACGAATGTGTATTGCAGTAACTGTTGCACTGCTAACAGCTACTGCAACACGAATGTAGGTCGCAGTAACTGCGACACTGCCACACTGACGACTAGGGCTGCAGCAGAGCATGTGCCCGTCACACATATACTGCAAGTCATGCAGCCACTGCCGAGAGTCTGCTATATATGTAACCCAAGTACATGGTTGTCTTTACATCTTTGTATTACATATATGCACGTAGCTCTCTAAACTACTCATCTCTGCAGTAGTCAATGCTGCTGCAGGGATACGTTCATGTGACGAAATCTAAATTTGAGTTTCAGAAAGAATCCGACCTGAAATAACGAGTAGGAAATGCGAAAATTTGGTATAAAATTCATTGATTTGAACTGACCATAAAGACAATAATGATTTATAACGCATTAACGTCATAAAATGATTTATAACCTCGCATTAACGTCATAACACAAAGAAGTCGCGTAACGAGTTAATTTTTGCAGTTAGACAGTATTTTGCATGTATTAAAAGAAGCAATAGTCTTACAGAACGGTACATCATAGTATTATTGGCTTTATAAGCTTAACCATATAGGTATGTATAGGTTCAACCATAAGATTCCACACATAGGTTTAATCATTAAAATTCATCCATAGATTTAACCGTATGATCCCATACCTAGGTTCAACCATCATACCCCAGATATAGGTATTTTCATAAGATTCCACATTTAGGTATAGCCAAAAGATTTCACATACACGTACGTCCAACGATGCAGTCGAAAAAACAGTAACTGTCACGCAGTTAGTGTTACCCTTATTTCCTCATAGAAATAACTCACGCGAGTGCTACAACGAGGCGTCTAATTTCAACGATAAGTTCATAAACACACTTCATTTAATCTAAATTATTGCTTATTGAGCCTTCAACTTGGGGAGGAAGAGGGAAATTTGAAAGTGATCTGGTAGCTCGGCAGTCGCAAGGCTGCTGCGGCGCACCTGTTTCTGCGAGATGTTTTGAAATGCGAGACCAAAAAGAACCTATGATAACTTCCAAAATCATCGAAAAAAATCTATGATAACTTCTGAAACCATAGAAGGATTTTGAAAAACTGAGAAGCAACAGGATTCTAAGAGTTACAAGTTTTATTTCAATTACTATTTGAAGGGGTTATTCTTCACGTGCAGAGGCTGTTCATTACGGTACTTGTGAGTGCTGGTCTAATGCGCCGGATTTCTGCATCGATGGATACGCGGTAAACTCTTCAATCTCTTCCCTTTAGGTACCATGCTTAAAGGATACAATGATATCAAATAAAACTGGTATGTCTCAGAATTTCATTGATGCTTAGTTTTTAAAAATCCATTGGATATAACGGGAGTTTATGACGATTCTTTTCGGTCCCTTATTAATAAATCACCCGGTACATAAATTTGAATGAGCTTCTTCACTCAAAAATTGCTCCATGCATTTACACATTTTTGTTGATGAAAAGTGCGTATTTGAAAAACTTTGAGGAACGTCTTCATTTTTAGGGGTTGTTCATCACGAGTATACATATAGTTAACATGTCCAAACACGCCAAGTCAAGCAAGACATTTAAAAAACTTTGTACAAGATTATTGTCTCAATTATGATATTGCCCGCACCCAGCTCGGCGTGCTTCTTGTAAATTAAATAGGTCTGTTCATTAGGAATAAAGGTGTATTTGATAATAAAAGATCATTAACCACTTATTTTAACTACCTTTAAAAGTCATCACTTGATCAGCAATGAGCTCTCTTACCTCCTAAGTGGTCACCTTTAAAAAGATTTCACGCATTACAATTTTTAAATGAACTATTTTTTTTGTGACTCACGAGCGTGGGTCAACGACGGTAGAACAAAAAGCATGAAAAATGTACAGGGAAAATTTTAAGATCAAACGGAGATGCAGGCCTATTCAAATTAAAGAATGAAAGATCTGCTTTCCATTTCCTTATCTGTGGAAGTGAAACCTGACTTTGACAGGAGACCGCGTACTCATGGAATTAAATAATCAGAGGTCGACCTCGAACTGTTATGACGCATGACGCACACTCCAAAGACAGCGTCGTTATGACACTCGAAATCAGACGCGTACAGCCCGAGCTGCAGAGCTGGAGGTGTGAGGGCACCTCCCACACCAACACGTTCCCAGTCCAACTTTTTCGCCGCCCTATCAATAAATTTGTAAAATAACGGATACTTAAACCAGAGTGGAGATAATTAGAGATAATTATAGATGCTCCGGTGAAAGAGTTAGACTGGGATACGAACTACAGTTATATTAATTATATATTCGTTACATACGAATATACAGTTATGTAAAATGCAACCGTCACGGTTGCGCGTTAACTAACTGTTACGAACTACAACTGGGAGAGAATTCGCACTAATAAATAACGGAGACAGGTCTTCTAAGCTGCTCCACCACCGGGGGGTATCCGGGGTACAGCTGTGGGGGCATGGACTGGGGCACCGCCGACAACGGAGTTGGAGTTGACGCTGGAGTTATGATCCCCGGATGTTGTTGTTGCTGCTGCTGCTGTTGCTGAACTTGTTGCTGCTGTTGTTGAACTGATGGGGAGTGGGGAGAGGGAGAATGGGTCTGTTGCTGCTGTTGCTGCTGTTGCTGTTGAGCTTGAGACTGTTGTTGCTGCTGCTGAGAATTTAGAATCTGTTGCTGTTGCTGGTGGTGGTGAGAAACCGCTGTCCCTATAGATGATATTCCAGATAATAGCGAAGACGCAGACTTGGAATAGAGCGATGAATAAAGCGCAGACACGTGTGACATGTTAGGCATGGTGTTAGCCATGGATGCACACGGTATTGTCACATTCGTGCCTGGTAGTGCAACAGAAGTCTGCATGTTCAAATTGGACACGTTGAGATTCGGCATGTTCAAGTTGGGCACGTTTAAGTTAGACATGTTTAAATTAGGGATGTTTACTGGGCTCGAGTTATCGCCGTTCGGAGGCACCGCGGTCGAGATGAAAGGTTTGTAAGAGTCTTGGACTGCTGCAAGTTTGCTGAAGTGCTGCGGGTCTAGGCTCGAGTAGAACGGGTGCGCCAAATGGCTCGAGAAAAAGCGAGATTTGTCCCCTGCAAAATCCAGGGGAGAAGGAACAGTCGGAGTGGATATGTAAGTCTGGTGGTAAGGACCAAACGTGTCGAAGGTGGTAGTGGCCAGGTACGGTAAAGGGAAGCTGTACCCGTTCTTCTGCAAGGTTTTGGGCTTCCTTCTGGGCCGGTACTTGTAGTCTGGGTGCTCTTTCATGTGCTGGGCCCTCAGACGTTTCGCCTCATCAATAAAAGGTCTTTTGTCGGACTCGCTGAGTAACTTCCACTCGCAGCCCAGCCTTTTGGAGATCTCGGAGTTGTGCATCTTGGGGTTATCCTGCGCTATTTTGCGCCGCTGCATTCGTGACCAGACCATGAAGGCGTTCATTGGCCGCTTGATGTGGTCATCTTTTTTCGAAAGCGGGTTCGATCCCCCGGACGGGGACAGAGAAGATGGAGACGGTACTGTGTTCATGGTTTCTTTTTTTTTTTATTCCGCGATATTAGTTACCTATTTTAAAATTTTCGCGAGTTTGGTTACGCGATGAAAACAGTGAAGGTGTTTCTGTATCGCGTCACTCGAAAGAATCTTTTGGAAAATCTTTCAGCGCGGAGACCTAACTTTGACACTTCACTCGTAGTTCAAGTCAATGAATTGAAATTTTCACTGTACTTTCCTGAGGTTTCCATCAGAGACATCAATAACTAAGAACTTTTTTTTCATCAGCAAGTTAATAATACTTCGTTATTAAAAGTTTCAGCTTAACTTTTCAAGCACCACGGCGTTATTGACTTCGATGTACTTTACTTTAATCACTGATTTAAAATGGCCGTCAATAATTACTACAATACCAACTCTTCACAAAAGGATAGAAGAGAAAGAGAGCGACTGCCGCCGTCGAACAACGCATAAACTCTTTGAGGAGCGACCGTACGAGACTGAGAACTCGAGAGCACCTCGGAATCTGGCAGGAGATCGCAGAATGATGTACGCGAGGTGTTACAAGGATGACTACACGTCCTGAACTGACCCGAGCACCAATGAAAGTCCAGGCCCTCGGTAGCTCCTCCTCGCTGAGTTCCAGGCTCAGCCCCCAGCGTTCCAGACCCTGCCATTCCAGACCACGGACTCCTCCTCCGCAGCCAGCGCCCGGTCCCGGCCGACGGGACGGCGGGCCTCGCGATAACCACTGTTTTGTTGCGCTCTCTTACGGGTCGCTGAGGGGTCCCTGTTCTTCCTCATGAATAAGAGCGCAAAAATAATGAGTAATGTTTTAAAATGAGTGTAGGTCCGACTGTGGTAAGGTGAGAGAGCTCCCTCTGCATGGTCAACACTCATGCACTTGACAGACAAAAGGCGGAGCTCTGGCTGATAATTTAGGCCAATTGTGCAGAGTGTAGCAAGAGTGCTAGGAAGGTGAGCGGCAACACAATTGGTCCACGATGGTTCAGAGACAAACACGCACAATAGACCGCATGATTGGCTCAAAACACAAGCTGGAACGAGCGAAACTTGTGCTCGCTTCATTGGTTAATTATGAAGCTGAACAAAAGATGGCCCGCTGATCCCATTGGGTGCCGGCCGCGCATTCCAGGGACCTGAAAACTTGCCATCTAATACCACTGGAACAATGGAGGAGGTGAGGGCTGCCAGCTCCAATTGATGGCAACGTCAGGCTCATCTGTGGCTGATACTGCTGATAGTAACCTCACTGATGGTGACCGGAGGCAGATATGGAAGGACCACTCATATCTTATCATTGATGCTATTGATGGTGGTGGCATGTTGATGCAGTTGTGTTACACCCTGCTATTGGTGGTGGCATGCTGATACAGTTGTGTTACACTCTGGTGTAGTGATTCTATTGATGGTAGTTGCATGTTGATGCAGTTGTGTTACACCCTGCTATTGGTGGTGCATGCTGATGTAGTTGTGTTACACTCTGGTGTAGTGATGCTATTGGTGGTGGCATGCTGATGCAGTTGTGTTACACACTGGCATGACTGTTACTTGCCTGTTTGATGATGACGTTACTGAGCGTTATCTGAAGCTTGTGGAAGCTAGCGTGACGTTACTCTAACCTGGCTGTGGTCTAACCTAGCTGACAGTCACCTAACTGATAGGGACCTAGCTGATAGAGGTCTGCGGGCTATCCTGATAGATAACCTTCAGGATACTGCAGACTATCCTGTAGGATCCTGCGTGCTATCCCGCTGGATAGCCTGCACCGCAGACTCCCAAGATACACACCGTTGGAGGTTTTTGTCATTTTCCTTACCAAAAGTTTTTTAGCGTCATTAATTTTGTTTCTCACGTACGCAAACAGCAACGGAGTGCTAGCAGTGAAGCAAAAATTGTTTACTCCGACATTGGAATTTTTTGGCATAAGAAGAACGTATATTGCGCAAAAAGAAGTATGAAACACCCTGAAGGAAAGTAGTGAGATATAGAAAATAATCACCTCCGATTGCTACCGTCACATATAAAGAGAGTGACTTAACAGAGAGGAAAAATAACGGACATACAAAAAACGGAACTACCTCAATAGGGGTTTCCGTATCACTAATACCATCATGCGTAGTAATATCATAAGCATTTAATTCAAAACATTTACTGTACAGCCTAAAATACAGCTTACAAATAGCATATAATAGCAGATTGAATCGTCTCTTATGGCCATTTTATTTTTATTAAAAATGTTATTTCTTTAAATTTATTGTTTCCTATAACCCCTTTGCTGCTGTTGTACTTACTAAAGTCGACTGATACTTTGCTGTCACCAGAGACAGCAGTCTCAATTACAACGTGAGTAACGTCAAGAAATAAATGTTTTAATAAATATAAAATGGATCATAAGATACGATTTGACCTGCTATTAAATACTATTTGTAAGCTGCATTTTAGGGTGTGCAGTAAATGTTTGGAATTAAATGCTTACGATATTTTTATGCATGATGGTATTAGTGATACGAGTAACTGTGGGTTCCGTTTTTTGTGAAACCCACTGTATATATCCTATATATATATATATATATAAAAAGCGAGGTACGGTAAAGATATATATATATATATATATAGGAGCAACTACCAGCTATTGACTCCTCATTCTAACTTTATCGCTAGAACATCTATAATTATCTGCATTTATAGGGCAACAAAGTATTTGTATCGATTTTTTTGTAGATTCATCAAATAAATGGTAAAAAGTAAGACTGGGTCTTTCTTCACGCGCAAAGCAAGTGCAAAGGCATCGTCAATATTTTAGGAACACTCAAGATATAATGCGAACCTTACTGCAATGTTGACATAATGTGTTGTGACAGTTATTATCTCATGTGACTACGTCATTTAATATAATCAGTCATAAAATCTGTCATGCAAAATTTACGGTAATGCTCAAATTGTCATCCTGCATCCAACTTATTTATGTGCATATATTTTATGTGCATATATTTTAATGTGCATATATTTTATGTACATATAGTTTTATGTGCATATATTTTCATCGAAACGAGCATCAACATCTATCGGAAAATTGACATCGTTTCTAAACTGAGGTTAAAATTAAGAAAATGTTGAAAATCATACACTGATAGTGTATGATAATTATGTGAACCACTGTATGACACGTACAAGTTTCTCAGGTATAATTTTTAATTGAAGTACAAGGTGATCAATATTAGTATATGTAGGAAACAAGTTTTCTCTTAAACATGTGTTGTTGAAGACCAGGAACAACTCTTAATCCATAATTTACAGAATATTCTCAATACAGAAATAACAGAAAAATTGTGAATGAAGAGTTTTCCCTGGTCTTCAACAACACATGTCTAAGAGTATCAATATGTGCACGTAAGTGTGCAGCCTTGTATAGATTTGTTTTAGAGTAACTTGTTGAGACCGGGCTAACTTACATATATGGGTGCCACTACTGTACCTGCCACAATTATATCTTTCACAATAATATTCGCTACTATTATATCTGGCAGCATGCATTTGCGAGCAATATGTTTGCCACCATTAAACATTTTCTACAATCACATTTGCTAACATTAAATTTGCCGCCGTTACATCTCCCACCATTAAACAAGCCACCATTATTCATGCCACCATGGTATCTGCTACAAATATGTTTATGACATAATATACATACATGAAAGGCTAAGTCCACTACAGTTTTCCATGCGTCCATCTCACGCGCGTACAAACATACATATCACTTGAACGTCCCCTCCATTTGAACATTCAGCGGCCTACTTGAACACCACAGCTACAGCAGCTGAACACTGATCTGCAGTTCCCCTGGTAAAAAAAGATCCTCTTTCTAGGGATCAGAAGTCACGAAAAATCCTCTTTCTAGGGATCAGAAGTCCCGAAAAATCCTCTTTCTAGGGACCAGAAGTCACGAAAAATCCTCTTTCTAGGGATCAGAAGTCACGAAAAATCCTCTTTCTAGGGACCAGAAGTCCCGAAAAATCCTCTCTCTAGGGACCAGAAGTCACGAAAAATCCCCTTTCTAGGGACCAGAAGTCACGAAAAAATCCTCTTTCTAAGGAACAGAAGTCCCGAAAATTCCTCTTTCTAGGGACCAGAAGTCCCGAAGAATCCTCTTTCTAGGGACCAGAAATCTCGCTTTTCGGGAATGATTAATTCTCGATGGTAGAAAACCCAGGATCTAACCCCGGTCAGACAGCGACGGCTTTCTAGAACCTTCCCGAGAAGTGAGGAACAGTTCGAGACGATTGTTTCATTTCTACTTATACCACGCAGCGTGATATAAGTAGACCGATAGTCACCACATTTTAATTGTAGACCGATACCATTAACCGCATTAACTACATTTTAGAGTAGACCTACATTTAATTTTAAATTATAGACCGATACCATTAACCGCAGATGCGGCCACCATGTCAAAGCAAGAAATGTTTTTCTTACGTACACACTGAGTTTGTTTGTGTTTCATTTCAGCTAGTTTCCAGAATCGCTGAACTTCTTTCCCAGTCTAACTTTTATTCAGGCCCAATATACGAATTAACGGAATAGTAGGTAAAAATTCATGAGTGCAGAAAATTATGGGTAATTATGGATGTTCCGGGGGAAAAGTTAGAGTGAGTTACATCACACCTTAATTACATCACACCTTAATTACATCACACCTTAAGTACATCACGGCTTAAGTACATCACACCTTAATTACATCACACCTTAATTACATCAAGCCTAAATTACATCACCCCATAAGTACATCACACCTCAAGTACATCACACCTTAATTACATCATACCATATGATTACGAAAAATTCTAGATTGAGATAATCACCGTTTCGACCCAGAAATTTGTTTCTCAGACGCAAACTGAGCTTCTTCGACCATGCATGTTTACCTGAACACTTGGACGAACTGTCACTCGTTTATTACTAATCCCATTCTCTTCTCTTCACAGAGGGTTCGACTCCCGACTCGCTCAGGAACTGATTTTCACGTAACCTCGGAGTGCTTCCCTTGGAAATTGATGCTCAAACCTCACATCCCGCACGCACCGGTAGTTGTAAGGCACCAAAAACCCAACAGTAACATTTTTTTATAATTAATAAATGTATTTTTTTATCAGAGGGTGGATTCAAGGCATCCTTGTGTGTGCGTCAGTAGGGCACCTGAACCCGGTACTTTAGCGGGACCGAAACTCTACGGTAAATTACCGAACATTTCACTACCTCTGTTCACAGTACACGGCATCGCATGATTTTTGTTCAGGACAATTAAGTCTTATTTCCTAACTCCCCGTGTTGCTAAGGTATAAAAATGCCGGTCACTCTAAAAAAATCTGTTATTTCGGCATTATGCTGGTATTATTTCGGAATTATTTCGCTGATATTATTTCGGCATTATTTTGCTGGTATTATTTCGGCATGATTGGTATTATTTCTGTATTATGCTGGTATTATTTCTGCATTATGCTGGTATTATTTCGGCATTATGCTGGTATTATTTAGGCATTATACTGGTGTTATATTAATTACCCGTATTACACATCCGTTTCGGGCAGCCTGTTAACAGCTTGTATTTTCAAAATTTAATATTCTACAGTTTCTTTCTTAGGAGCAATGCAAAGTCTTTCTTATTGGTGGCTTTATCTTGTAAGGAGCCCGATTAGTTATCTCTATTATTATTTGCAGATCGGTTATCTTTATCTTATTAATAGCACCATTATCTTTATCTGATTAACAGTACGATTACATTTGTCTTACTAGAAGTACAATTATCACCACATCACAGCGAGTGATCAGCAAGCACGTTAAATTCAACAGTTTGGAGTTTCAACGCAATTTTTACACTGGATTTTTGCAGCGTGTTCTTGGAGTGTAAAAAAACAGCTATAATCATGCCCCAAGATTACCTTATTTCAAAGTAATCGAGCATTCCTTCCTTTCTTTTCCTTGTGTTGTGCAGAGCTATTTAGTTTACGAGGACATCCATTAACCAAGACTGAGGACAATGTGTTCCCCCATGCATATTCAAACACCGTGCCAGCCCCCACCACCACCACCCCCCCCATCACCACCATCATCATCACCACTCACTCCCATTCACCAAGTAGCGTCAACTCACGTACATTGTCGCCACAAAGACGCAAGAGCCACTGTGGCGATAATAGTGGTGCAGCCACAAAGCGCGCCACAATAGGCCTTGCAGGCCTCGCACCTGCCACAATGCCACGCTTGCCACAAAGCGTTCACGCCACAAGGACGCCACAAAACAAGAGCCACAAAGCGCTGCCGCTCCAGAGGGTCTCCATAGGTGCTACAGAATTGGTGTTCCAGGCGGTGCCGGCGTCTCGATGCGAATAAACTGAAGGATCCAAAAAATGTGTTCAGCGTTTGTAATTATTTGTAACTCGATATTTTCCAAACAAAAAAACTGACTGATCTCGTGCGGAAGTGTTGTGTGGGTTTTTAATTATCCGTGGGTATGGTGGCGCTTGCTGGCAGTTTACGGGTCTTCTGTTAAGAAATTGTTGGCTTACGAACAGTAAGCAAATTTTTCTGGACCCGTGTACATATCGGACCTGAACTTGGCGCTTTAGGGATCAATCTATTTTTCTGTGAATGAAAAGCTGTTCCCATTTCATGCATCTGTGTGCATGTTAATTCACCCAAGTTTAGAATGAAGCAGTACGAATTTTTATGTCTAAAGCGTATAGGTTTTAGAGCCTTCCAAGAATGACAGTGAACCTCACAGCGTCGAGCCCACGTCGACGACATGCCTTAAGTATAGGTAAAAATAATTATTTTTACCTATACTTGAGGCGTGTAGGATCTGGAAAATATTAAGGCGTATTAAAATATTAAGGCGTCACCCCGCACGTTTCCCAGATCCAAGGCCGTGGGAAAAGATCTGATGGGGTGAGAGAAGATCTGAGGGGGTGAGAGAA
>VOMN01045059.1:0-18477 GCA_014899125.1 Orchestia grillus
ATCGGCACGAACTTTCCGGACAACCCAATACGAATGATATACATACATCAATTTAATTTTTTTAAATTCTGAATTGATCCCTGTATTTTTTTATGGATTTACAGTATTTGATCTGTGAATTAAAAGTAGACCTTGGTTTCCATTCTGGGGATAATTATTCAGAGCTACTCTTTATCACTTGAAACTCTGCGTTAGTAGTTCAATCCCTTGCTGAAACTCAACCTTAATTTTCTGGTTTGTTTTTCTTTTCCGATTGTTCCGTAGCGTTTCCAAGAAAATGATCCGTTTCATCAATCAGTTTTATGCCCGTCCTCTGTTCGCCGTCCATCATCCAGGTTGAGCGGCAGAGCTCTAATTTAGGAGCCAATATTTTCTGCATTGATTGCATGGTTGTTGCCTGTTGGAGAATGCCTCAGAGCCGTCATCGAACTCGCCAGTTGTTTCCAATCAATCTTTCTTTACGTGCGAGCAGATTGTCCATCGCCTTGAAAATTTGTGCGCCAGTTCGATAGAAATGTCTGCAAACGCTTGAAGGACATTCAATGTGACCCATTGGCGTCTTTTAGGCTCGACTTCCACGAATTATTTACGGTGCGTTTCATTTTTACAATTGAAGTTAAGGTTTCTGGTATGAGTTTAATCATATCCTCATAATGTTAATATTTTTTTTAAATCCCACCACCTGTAACCAAATCGTTAAAAACGCAAGTAATGTTTTGATTCTAGAACAAAGAACAGTTGTTTTACACCTCCCAAAGACCGTGTGCTCCAAGTTTTTGTCCGGGTATTTCTCTGCTGGCCCCTCTGGTGTCTTTTTACCTGTTTTCGCTATACCGAGTGCCGAAATTTGTACGGTGTATGAATTCTGTATAAAAAGGTCAAGACTATGACATCAAGTAATGACAGCATAAAATTGGCTGATGTCGTTGGACGTAACATAACCTGCGTGGTATAATGTTTATGTCATTCTCAGACTAGAGACGATATCAACCTGATGAGCACAGTATAGTCTCCCCTCTTTTCATGTGGCAAGGTATGGTGCAAGTCTCAATCCTCTAGGAAGCAATGGAATGTGCACGTACATTGCTCGTAATGAGATTAGCATACCTTATTTTAAATTTATATCTATATGCTGTGTTCGTTTTCTTGTGAAAAAGCACTCATTAGTTAATAATATATGCATTTTAACCATGAAAATATGCTGTAGCAATGATATGTGCATTTGAGCGCATGAATGCATGCAGTGGAGGAACTAAGACTTAGCCAACAGCTTGGACTCTTATCCAGGGAGAACGGGGATTTTAATCACCGAGGTATTAATATTCATTAAGCGTGGTAGCTCAGTGCGTGGTCGTAATGAAAAAATGATGGTTGGGGGAATTATCCTCAGCGCTGATGCTCGCGAGTGATTTTATGAGTATTAGCGGCGTTTCATCGATGGAACGTCGATGCCATTTTATCATCATGGCTATTTCATCATTCAATTTGTGAGCATGCTACTTTCCATTATTGAAACAAGATCTAGTTTGTATTAACATCAACAATTACCTTTTGGATCTTTGGTTGAATCTCTTCAGCGAGAAAACTGCAAGCTTAAGCACCTCGTAAAACATGAATTTAGTACATTTTGGAGATTCAACTTCAGTACTTTCGGAGCACCTAGAACTGGTAATTGAGGTCTGTCAGCGCGTATATTATGCGTCAAAACGTGTTCTAAGACTTTAACTTAGGTTATGGATGTACAATTCTTCCTTCTACTGTACAAACTGATCACGCAAACTGAACAAGAATATGCCAGGCAGTTACTTGTAAGAAAGTTAAAAAAGAAATCAATTTGCCAACAAGAACAATGTGGCTTAAAATTCTTCAAATGAAGTGCAAATCCAGGGAAAATTCCCTAAGGACGCTGAACTGATTACCTGCTAATTCAAAGATAGAAAAATCTATTCTTTCGTTTCTGTGAAACCCGTTGCGCGATAATGAGCTCCAATCACTTTTAAAGATCTCACCACTTGAGTTTAAAATGCAACACTTCCTTTGACTATTATGGGTGAACGAGTAAAAAGTAGGAAAAACTGTGAGGAAAATAGCTTCGCACAATACAACGCCTCATTTCTCTGTTCTTTTCAGGAGCCTCCAGAGAATTTCTTCTTTAATGACTCTCCTGTCATGAACACTCGTGCGTCAATCCTTTGGTACATTATTCTAGTTATTTTTGTTGCTTGCATGCGGCTTCCTACGAAATGTAGGCTCAATTATTTCCAGAAATAAATGAGCATGTCTACAATTTTCAAATTATGTGTTCTTTTCACTTACTGTGTCTAATTCATAAGGACGAATCTTCAACTACGACTTTTATTTCTAGAAGGTTAGACGGACGGTCATATTGAGAGTAGGTAAAATGCTGGCAATTTTTAGTCGTCTTCAATGCATGGAATTTGTCGTTAATAATACTTTCAATCAAGGTGAAAATTGACCGTGTTCAATAAACTCGAACTGTGGGTTGTACAGTTATGCACTGTTCACCTTTCGCTCTCTTTCGCTGCTGAAGATTGCAGAGGTAACATTTCTTCGTACTCTCTCATGAGTATTATCGCTTATGTTGGTATTTTACTTTATTGTACTATATTTTGTTTGGAAGTTTACGTAATACTACTTTCGTAATATTTACGTAAGCAGACGAACGGGTGCCTTGGACCAGGTTCGTGCTATGGTGTCTCTGCATAATTCAGTATAATAAATACGATATAACGAAATCGGCATTAAATTATTTCAGTAAATATGCCCCGGGCTAATTCTCGAGTTGAGCGCCACTTTATAGATTCCCTTTAAGCTACAGCATGACTTTTCATTCGCCAGTTTCAGGTACACAAAGACCCGACTATTTTTCGAGTTCCACCTTCCTGGAAATGAATCCTGAACAAAGATCTAGACAGGTGCGGGTCATGCATAAATAATGGAAGCAATGCAGCACCGGTCGAGGGCTCCGAGAGCCACAGCTACAAATGACCCAAAGCGCGACGCAGGCTGTCATATTGATCTGCTGGCTCTGTTGTCGAGCTCCAATGATGGTGTTGTGGGACTCGGTGTGTGCGTGCCACCTACTTTGTGACGTGTGCTTACCACTATTATGGGTCGTGCTCAGTACCATGCGCTTCTGTGCCTTGGTGGCGGGTACTTCGTTGACGTAACCCGTGTTACAATTTCGTTTGACATGGATTTGTTGTCTCGTTGCTACGTCAAATGCCTCAAGATGAGTGTTCGTCTTTTCTGGATCGAATCCGTTAATCCGTCGGGTTTTCCTTATGCTGGACATGTTCGACTGAACATGTCTAGTTCGGCCCTTGAGTGGAAAGCTTAAATTCATCAATCGTTGTAGTGTTAGAGTTATGTACTTACCTCTCGTGCAGCAACGTACGCTAGCCGTTCATGCTGAAACTTGGGGCAATATCCTGCTCATTGTTTGTCAGACATGCAGTGAAGCACACGTCGTTCGTAGGTNAGAGTGATGAATTAGCGAGAGGAAGCTGTTTTTGAGTGGAATATCTTTTTTTGGTAAAGAGACTTGATAGTGATTGCATTTATATTTTTTGTGGCTGTGATGCAAATTACTTACTGCATTATTGTTTGCTGTAAGCGATAGTATTCAGATTTTGATTAACTCTATTGTCCGTGAAGCTTGCTTTGAACTAATTATTTTACAAGGGCGTTTGTTCCAATTGGATCTGAAATGTTCAAACATCACTGAAATTTCAGTCATAAAATATAACTATATTACATGCCTAATCGAATTATATTTCATTATGAAAGACACCATTTTATTACTTACCGCTTTGCTCTAATTCATTAGGAACTATATTGACAGACAGTCTATAAGTTGGCATCTTATTCGTACCCATTGATGCGTCGTACAAGCGACGAAAATGCTGTTTGAGCTTTTATCTACATTTATAGAGAACTTACCATGACGATAACTTGTCACACACTGAGTTTCTCCAATAAACAAACTCACTATAGTGCACAAATTTCCACCCGTGCCATGGTATTTGGTGAATAAAAATGTTCAATCGTTAGAATGAAACGCTGCGCTTTCAAAGTAAGAATGGCGGAGATTCTCAATCATAAAACGAGTACCTAGTGTCAAGAACGACAGTTCTAAAGTCGTTAAATAATACTCTAGTACCAGTAATTTTGTCTATATTTACTGTATAATTATATGTTCTCAATATTAAGAAATTACGAGGGCTAATTTCCTGGATTATTGGGCTCATTGCACTTTCCAAACGAAGATATTGAACTTGGGTTTCCATTGTTTAAATATGCTAATGTCAGCCCTCGGTGAAGACGGTCAGCGTGTCTGAGTGGCGTCCTCAGCCCCAGCGACCCCTGCTGCCTGTGTGCGTCCAAGGTTCTAGTATGATGGTTGTTTTGCAATCTTTACCTTTCCATTTCCATTTTTATTTACTCTGCCAACATTGATGTAATGATTTATTTTCATATTTTATTTTTTCTCTAATCACATTTCTGTTGAAATGCTTTTCGGCTGACTACGTGATTAAACTGCACTTCATCAAAAATTTCGAGTATGTAATGTTACTCGATGCTACCCGAGAAAACCTATGAATTATACGCGAATAATGCAAGAAATTATAATTTTCGGTGCTGGCGTTACTTTATTATTCGGGAGATTACAACAGGCAAACAGGTTTTTAATATAAAAAAATTTGAAAAAGTTACTTCATACACATTGATTTGTTTCTGCTTTCAACCCTGGTAATGCTGACCGACCAAAATGAGGAACCTGGAGGAGGCGTAGAAGAAGCTTTGGGTCACCGTAAGTGCTTCGTGCTGCTCGAATTTCCCAAATTCGATGTCATTCTACTTCAGATGGTCGTCAAGAACCAGGGGAACGTGGCTGAGTGCGAGGCGTGTAATACAAACGAGAAACAGTTGCAAGTTACATTGTTTTTTATTCGAAAATTTGTTATTGATAGTTTTTGTGCCTACGCTAGTGTAAATTACCTGTAGTAGAATACAATAATTTAATTTGTAAGTGGGGCCTTTGGTTGTTGATTTAACTCGGGAATATATGTACTTGTACTACTGGGTAGCATTTTTGCTTTAGTTTCTGTGCAAGTTTTTACCAAATCTGTAGAATATCAAGAGCAGAGTTGCAGGCTTTCAGCACCGCCTGTTGTCAGTTTCGTACGAACTTCATTCTTCTTCTTTTGTTTCGACGTGTATAATTAACGACTCTCGACTCATGAGATACGTGTTGTTCATCCTCCTTGTTTTCTAGTGAGGTCTGCTTTTATATGAGTTTGTGCGTAGAATTGGACGCTCTAAACTCATAATAGAAAGTTTGGTCTGGGAGATCTTAAACTTATCGATTTTGCTCAAAGTCGTAATTTGACGGCGAAAAATTCTGTCATATTTTTTGTCGTTCTAAAACGCGTTACCTTCGCCTACCGCGACTCTTCTGACGCCGGAATTAATTATTGAGTTTTTATGATTCAAGATTTTCAAAAACAAATTGTAGCTCACTTGATAAGAATACATCGAATGTTTTACGCTAAGAATTTACTGATGAAAAAGTGTTACTAGTCTCTGTGGAGGCTTAACTTGAACAAATATTTATCTCTTGTTTTCTCAAAATTTACGCGTCAATCTTAGTTTGTAGCTGAGCGAATTTCTGCTTTTTTTCTTTCCATAAACTGAATGACTGAATCGAGTCAATTAGATTTGATTCCCGAACTTCGCGAGAGCCTTCGATCGACAAGGCATTAGGGACAAGTCGTGAATCACCGCCTGGTAACTTGGGCGGTTAATGGAGGAACTTCCCGCCTGGCTTGTCTGGAACGGATACAAGAAAACTGCTGATGAAGATCCACGGCAGATTATTGTTAACGGCGACTGCAGACACCCACCGCCTTCAACTTCTTAGTTCTTTTGTGTTCGCTGTATCGCTCTTTTCCTGTGAAATTTGGCGTAATATTTCCTTCACTTGTGGCATTGGTAATTTTATTCTAACGTTTATTTTGAGTATTGGTGATTCTTTATATTTTTCTTCCCGTGAATTTTCGCGCTCTGCTTTTCGAAGTGCCGATCGTTAAAAATCGAGTATAGTTCATCAAATGGACAGGTTGCGTCCACGAGACAGGTTGTCAGATTAGATTAAAACTAATTTTAAATCAGTCTATATAACTTAGATAAAAATTCCTCGTACTCCTCAATTAATATCATGTGCGTTTATAACAGTGTAGGATGACTCAATAAAGTGTGTGTCGGTATTCGCTCCCACGCATGATGGAGTTGTTTATATCTAATACGCAATTTAACTTTTAGTTGAATAATTACTGATCTAATATGCAAAGTGAACTATTCTAATTGAATGGAAAGCAACTGTGCGAGGGTGTTTGAGCGCTGCGCTCGCAGATGCATCCAGCGCACGGTAACTGTGAGTGTTGTTTCAGAAGGGGTACAAAGCACGTTCCTTCTGTAGTTACTTCTGTTCATCTGAAGTAGTAAAGTTATTGTTAATATTGGTGAATCAAGTGTAAAATACTACGGTTGTAGTAAATCGATGTTCCAGGCACTATTATGTCCCTTGTAAACGTTTTAGACAGGGTTTGTCTGTCATTTAGATATATTTTTCCATTTTAACGTTACTGTACGAAGTAAACTGATCTTTTTGGCCTCCTAAAAGTCATTTATCTTGCCAGAAGAAACTATTGAACTCGATGAGGCCGACCTGCGGCTTCAGATGTCTCACCTTTTTTCTGAGTGTCACCGCGACCCTAATGGATGCCTCCGAATGAAGCCTAGTTATTGTAGCGGCTCTGACGTCTCTTTTTGGTGATGCTCTCTAGCGCGCGGTTCATTTGTTTCCGTACGTTTTATTTTTTCCTCTAGTTTCCTAGTTACCAACGGTTGTCGTGTCATCGCTCCTGGCTGCTCTGAGCTTATTTGTTCTTCTTTCTGAGTAATGGGCTACTTTAGGTGGTTCCCCATTATATATGTATGCTATTTCAATTGTTGCATTAATGGCCGTTGCGTTATTTCATTTGTGTTAGTTTTCTTACTCATCCGTGATACATAATTGCTTTCCTTGCCATCGGTATGGAATATGATTCCTAACAATGGCTGAGATTTCATAGCTAGAAAATTTTTATGGATATGCATTTCAGTTTATCTAATATTTATAGCATAACAATATTCCTTCGATGACTTCTAATTTTAGATGAGATTTTGTGCTTCTTATATGTTCGGTGTATTTATATGCCTTAGACGATTGATTAATACTGATTTTATACGACACGTATACGTGATCTCTTGGAAGACGTCACAATTATAATTGCTACGAAGTTTTACTTCAGTGAGTTATTGGCGTATGGCTCAGTTCTGCATGAGGTGAGTTCAGCGTCTTTGTACTGTAGGTTTACCATTTTCATATCAGGATCTCTAGTATGCATGCTCTCGCTGGCTTTGATGCAGTGCTCCATTTACAGCTCGTAAGCTTGTCATGTCGCTCGTGAAGCATCTTGTTGCACTCATCAGGCTCAAGGAGTGGAGAGCGAGCTGAGCGTCTCTGAGATGAGGCCTCATCGCGATCATTAGACCAAATTCAAGGATGTTGCTGCACTTCAGGGGCTCCAGAGGTTAATTGTTGTTCTTTGACGCTACTTCCATCTTTCAGAAACATTTTGATGCGCAAGTTATACGAGCATCCTGTATTTTCAGTCAGGCATAGTTCTTTTATTTCTTATTTAATCGAAATTGTTTATTAAAGTTTGTAGTTTGTTTATTTGTATTATTTTACGGGATAACTTTCATTGTTACGCTTCACATTGCTCTGAATGTTGGGCAGACATAACGTTCTGTTCTTATATCTACCGATTTTTCAACAAATATTAACTATCTTTTTCTTCAGCTAAATGTGTGCCTTAGAGAGGTCACTCATTTTTTCTGTTTTGCGTTTTATCATTTAATGGGTTTCAGGAGATATCTTCTGTGAATGTTATTTCCCGTCAGCCATAGAGAAACTCCTATTGCAGAATCTTATAGCATCATTAGCATTTGTAACTATAGTCAACGTATCAGATATGCTAATTCTTGAATTGCTCTCTGTAATGACTTGGTTGATAACCTAACTTTTGTTTTTTACTCTGTAAAGTGTCCTCCTTCATTTTCTTCTCCTATGATTGGACTTGACGGATTCTTTTTAGAATTGGAGGATGTAACTTTAACTTCAATTCGCCAAGTTCCAGCGATTTTGAATTTTGTCTGCGTTCCCGTTTAATATTCTTGGTGAAGCTGGTGCGAACAGCTCCTGTTTGACTTGCTTTTCAATTTCATGGCTGCAAGGTCCTTTTGGCTTCTAGCCTTGGACGAGATGAAAGTAATAGCAGACATTTCTAGTTCTGATGTGTAATAACGTGCGCAATTTTCTTCTCGGTATTGCTTAGCTTACTAATTTTTCGCGTCGCAAAATAAAAGGCTTGCAATGAAAAGCTAAAAGTTGTTCAAACAACTTTGCATGAACTTTTTTTACACCAGCATTGAGTTCGAGACTTATTGTATCGCTCAAGTAATTTTTCTATAAGCAAATTAATTTTTTCATAAGTTATGTCAGGTTCTTAAATGAAATAACGTTTTTCAGTTCAGTGTAGGGATTTACTAGGTGCTTGATGACACGATCATCATGCCAGCGTATTTTCCTTGCATGTTATATTGCCTATTTTTTGTATTACTGATTTTTCATTGGGACTTCTACTTTCTAACGTGATTTAACTTTATTTTATCAAGACTTGCTGCAACTAAGATCTTTATTTCAGGTCTTTTTTTAAATTTCACATTCTTTCAAGTTTGTTGCACTACATTGTGTTTAACTTTCATTTTCAACAGATCGATGTGTTTTTCATGGAAAGCAACTTCGTATCAGAACTGAAATAAGTAAAGAAGTCGAAGTGTAGTGAACATTTCTCCTTGCATAACTTTATGCTTGCCCTATACCTCTTGAGATTAAACAAGATTTTGCAAACCCCTTCGCCACGCATTCGATAGAGGCTTGAACTTCATCGCCCCACGTGTCTTTCATAGGCCATAGGTTATGTGTCAAAGGCGTTTCCATATCTCTTCGCAAGCCATAAAATGAATTTCAAAATACCCCCGTACATAGCATGCCTCGAAAACGTCATACATACGTACATCTCACATCTCTAATTTTCAACAGCAGCTGCTCATTTTAAAGGAATCTCCTGCACAGCTATGTTCGCGTTTAGAGTTGTGACATGTATACAGTTTTATAGACTGCATGCAGCTCTTCTCGTGTTTACAAACATACTCTTGAAGAGTGTCAAGAGATCTACAGAAATGATTACGGACATCCTGATGCATGTCGGCAGTTCTTTTTAAAGTTTAACTATACAGATTTTTTCTTCGCGCCAACATAACATATTTTTATACTTTTCGTCTATTGCTCCCTGTGTCGCTTCCCTGCATGTGCTACGAAAATTTTATATTTGTCGGAAATTCACATTCATTTTGTCTTTTTTTACAGCATTCTGTATGATCGTTCGTGATGTTCAATCCCTTGAGGAATTGCCCCGAGAAGACCGGCGGTGCATCCACACGGTCTGTGTAACACAGTGACCGTGTGAATGCAACGACGACGGCTATGAGATATCGCGGGATGGTTCGTTAAGATGTTAAGAACTCTCGCATTTTTGGTAAATTCCCCACTGAAGGAAGCTTTAATGTTGAAATTGCCGACGTTTAACCCGTAGTAATTCTTGTAATCTAAAACTGTCAATTACGTATGATTTATAATTGAACGTATACGCAACAATATACGTGCTACGACATCACAGGTGCGAGATTGATCAATACGATGCTTCTGTGATGCCCAATTAGAGCATTCTGGTCGAACTTCTCAATCCCTTTGACGTGTTGCGTCCTGCCAGACCTGCAGCGCACGACGCACTCGGGCCGCATTAATGCTGCGTCAGTAAGCCTCGGCTCTGACAACCCTAATCACTTTACACGGCCGTGAAGTTAAAAATAGCCGAAAGCTGTGATACAAACCCTTTTCGTCGCTGCGCTGCTGTAAACGACTTATTTTTCTGAACCTCCTGCAGAGTGCCATGAATGCGAAATCATGGTTTCGAATATCACGTATTCAAATTCTTCCAAAATGCTTGCTACAAAATCGTGTGAACCAGTTTTTGCTCTTTCAGCTCGACGTACATTTTAGTACCCGAAGGTATCTGCATGGTGCCCGGTAACTTTTGCCTAAATCACAATCCTTGTTGCATTTGGGACGTACACATTGCCACTTTTAGAAACTCAATTGCCATGGAACTAATCCTAAGAAATATGTAGCCTTACATAAGATGTGTAGTGCATGCATTCAGAGGCATTAACTCAAATTGTGTGCTCAAATATTATCTGGTAAAAGACGCTTATTGCACTTGTTCTTTTTCTTCTTGTATGCAATTTAGAAAACGTTTCGGGAATTTCAAAATTTTAAAATCATTTTAAGAAAAAACATAAGAGGCGGTAGAAAATTTTGTTTTTACCATGTTTCAAAGCAGTGAAGGCTAACTGCCAGACAGGTGGTCTGCAGTTAACCCGCTTGGTAGCTCTCGACTGTCTAATTCCGCCAATTGATGGTGGGTTGATGCCAATTGAGCCTCAAGCCGCATTGGGTGGCAGCCCGACACAGCCCCAGACGTAGCAAGCTCGACTCGGGCTGGAATGACGTGCCCTTCGTTATATAACTAAAAGTTTCTTGCAAACGGATGACGGTACGTAAAACTTTAGTATCGATCCATGAAGTGCTATGCATTGACTGCAGTAGCTTGAGCAAGCGGTTATTTTCTCTGAACATAAAGTTATTTTCATTTTAAAATTGTTCTGAATTGGAACCAATACATATATCCATTGTACGTTCACACTACATTCAAAAAAGCTGATTGAACTTATCGTACACTTTCATAATGAATATCAGTACACTTTGAGAACAATGGCTTTCAAAAAAGTAAAAAGTAATGAGTAGTTGCGTGGATTTTAACACTCGTATTCTCTTTGGTTGTGCCTGAATTATTTATTGAAAAAATACGCGTTCGACTGCGTTAAGTACAACTATTACAGATTAGTGTCGTATTAAATTGTATTAGGTGTTAAAGTTACGCGAATATCTAGCTCTGCCTTTGAGATACCCTATCATTGAGAATGACATCGAGTACACACATTCAGTTGTGTACGACAGGAATGGCTACTGTGAGGACGTTGAGGCTCTAATTCGACAGGAGAGCGGAATTCTTGTTATCTAGGCACTGTAATAAATCATTTTCAGAAGTTATGTAACTGTATAGAAATGACACGTTTGGCGTAAAACGTTACAACGATCATGTTCAGTGTATTATTGTACAGCAAAATATATTTGCCTGTCAAAGAACACTCGCATGTTTTCTTACAACTCAAATGCGGAAGGTTATAATGTTCGCTATAAATGAACAATATTTAAGTAAAATAACATTTCTGTTACAAGTTACGTCTGAAATGGATTTTAAAGCAATACTGCCTAATACTTTTATACAAAAAGTCACTCTAAATCACCCTAACTCTACAGTGAGATTTCCATCCACTGAAACCTTAGCATATATGACTGTTTTTAAAGTATTCATGCAAATATGATATTTTTTCCCGTTATCTTTATACTGAAAAATGCACACAACTCCCGATTCTGTTGTCAATGAGTCACTGAAAAGAGCGGCGGTGTGAATGTTTTAAATTTATCGATCACTTCAAGTGTTCTCAACATCTTGATCACATGGTGATGCATACTTGCATTGAATTCTAGCAGTCATAATTCATGGCTCATCGAACAAACTCAGTGCGACTCATGTATTGCAGTAGTTTTTGGGGTTTTTTATTCCTTTCTTTGTAGTTGTAACCGTCATTCTAAATGGATATTGGACGTAAATGATTATTGGAGTTCTATATTAGGACTAGGACTTACGATCTCTAAATACGACACTTTTCATCTCTTATCTATGCTACATTTAGTAACCGTTCAAAGAAATATTTGATAAACAATGGACGACATAATATTTTTAGCTAGTTTTAAAATTTCGAGTTATGAAATTGCCGGTCAGCGTATACTTTGTGTCGCTATAATACACCTCATTTGAATTGTGATAAAGAGAGATTTGGTAAGCCCGACTGTTATACTCATCTAAATAAAATGACCAGCGCACTGTAGCCAAGATTCGTTGATTCAAGGCTCTTTGGTCCAGAAAAATGCATCCGAACTAACATTGTTCTGAGTTTGTCTTAGTTTGGGAATTCTTTTCGAAAATTTATAAGTAAGTGTAAGTTTGTAATCCACACGAAATTTTTCATTTAGTTTCGTTATAATGCTCATGTTAACTGTGATTAGATTGTTGAAGCAGAATAAATCATGATGTTTTACCCTTTTTTGTGTAGCATTCAGACGTTCTCATATGTTGAGACTCAATTGAAGGCTTGATTAAAAACTCGAGTAAACAGCCGCAAATCTTACCCCGAACCTTCAAAGCTGTCTCTGGCTGGTGAAGATCATTCCCAGCTTACATTCCTGTAACTCCTTCCTGTGAGTGTCCCCGAATGCAGAGCGTGGGTCGTGCCACAGTCATGGCAGTAATGCAAAGCACTCGAAGCGTTTACCGCGGCTAGCCCGCTGCAATGCAGAAGTTTCATCTAGCTTTCTCGCGAACACAAGTGACTTGAGGTCATGGTCCGGTGCTGTTTACGTGTGTTCGCAATAGTTATCTATTCACTATGAATGTTGACCATAGTCTACATAAGTTCAAACCTATTTTCAGAGTATTTGTAGCAGTACTCGTATTTTCAAGATAAATCCTGATCAGTTGCTCGGAGAACGTTGCAAACTGCGATGTGGTCGCTCTCCATATGTTACTTCCAGGAATCGGTTGCGGTCAAGTGCGAACTAAACTGTGTAATTTCAAGTGCTGTTTTTTAACGTATGAAGTTCGTACAGTTCAAGCATGGAAGGATGGACAATTGCACTCATTAGTCATAATATTTGTGCGGCTGAAGTCAAGTCGGCAGAGGGCGTAGAGACGGAAATTCTTTGAGTAGTAAAAAGTGGAATGTCGTCTGTCACTGAATTGTCGTAGAGATTTTTTTTTACCATTAGTAACTTTGGAAAATTTTGGTAGCATCATCTTTTAAACAGGGTGTTGTGACTTTGTATGGTGAATTTTAACTTGATTAACGGTAAATAACCGTAAACAACCGTTGCAGCAGCATGCTTTAGAGAGGACGTTGTAACACCGTCAAGTGTATTTCATTGTAATTTACGGTAAATAACCGTAAAAACTGTCGCACAACCATCTATTCGCTAGCGTGATGTAACACTTTAATCTATTTCAATGTAATGTCATGGATGATCTGGGTGGACAATATTTTATGTGTACCGTACACTGCCGAATGTCGGCATGCTTCATTGCTCAATTGAGCGTAGAAGACGTGATCCCATCATGATCTTGGCAGTCTTTTGCATCGCCGGAAATCTCTCTTTGAGTTTCAGCGTTTCCCATGTCGATTTACTCAAAGGTGCTGAATTACTTTACATTTATTTCACTGATTCACATTCCATCGCCGTGATTTGGCGAGATCTCTGTATACCCGTGTTCGTATAGTTCTCAGGCTAGATGAAATGTTTTCAAGGCAACGTCAATGCTGTGCTCACCAATATGATGTGCTAGTGTCTCCTGATAGGACATTCATTGAATACTACTAGCTACTCGTATTAGTTGTGTTTTGAGATATTATCTGCCTTTTTGGCATGGCAAAATGATAGAGGTCGTAACTGATATGCTTTAAAACGTTGATAAGATTGCTGGGAAACGGGTTGAATATATCGCGAAAAGTTTTATTTACATCTCGACGCCGAGTTTCCGTTGAGAGCTTCCTTTTGTTTTGTCTATATTCATAATATTAAAATTTGTGACACAGACCACTGCAATCCTGTAGTGGGAGACAGCCGTTTGTGTATTTGGTGCGCGGTGATTTCCAATTCTGTTTCTAGAAAGGTAAATATTAGGTGGTAAACATCACATCCGTCTCTTTGTATGTATTTCCCCGTAATCTATAAGTTAATGGATCCCGTAAAATATTTTGCGTAGCACACAACACTGTCAGATACTGTGCAATACGCATACTAGTCACCGATACTCGTGCCACACGACCCTATGCGTCACATTTCTGCTGACAGATTTGGAAACCTGGGGATGCCCGTCGCGCTCGGGCGATGCTTTGCTCGTTAGGGTTTCCTTCATGTCGATAGAGGCGGGGAGCACAGCCCCTGAGTGTGATGGTCTCCGGACTTCGTTAGGCCCTTGTTACTGCCTGTAACTTGGCACAACAGCTCGGGACTTCCGCCTAACTGAGAACTTAAACTCCTCAACTGCCGACAATCTCATCACAGCTTTAGCGGCATGTTCGATACTTAGTTATAGATAGTTCTAAGTGACTACGGTTGGCTTATGTTTAGACGTGGGTGTGAATGGAGTGAAGCGTTGAAGGAATGTAGAGTTCAAATTAGAGTTTGTTGTGAACTTATTCATTTTTAACAGTTTTCAATTGATCTTGCAATATAATTATTTTCAGAATATATCCATGCAATTGGCTTGATTTATGTTGTTCACAGTTACTATTGCTACCCTAAAGCATATAGTATTCGATGATTAGCTAAAGACATTGAAAGTGATTGAGGACTGATTTTAGTTTTTGGTGTTCTAGAAATGTTATCGAAAGTTGCAAATGTGAATTGAGCAGTTCCTGCTTGGTAACTTTATTATCAAATAAATTTAAATTTTTCTTTCTTACATGTGTGCTCCTTTTACGTTATCTTATTATTTGTACTTAAATATTCTTTTTAAGGAGTGAAATTTTGATGATATAGAGTTGATTATAGCTATCGACGAATTAATCTTTGGTAATTTTCGCTAGCTTCACTTACTTCAATGTTTCACCAGATCTGTCTCGGGCTGATTTTTTTTATCCAAATAACAAGTTTAACTTGAATGTAAAATTTTTAGCCGAAACGCAGAGCCACTGAGAAAATGCTCAACTCCAATGCCGCATCTAGATTCTAGAAGAAAGTCTGCGCGATTTGCTTTAAAGGTAAAGAACTACGCAGGCCTACGTCTCTAGTTTGAGCGTAAGAGGGAGATGTAGCAAGAAACCTGCAAGTCGTACGTAGTGGCGCATCAATAGCGTACCCTTTTCAAGCAAGAGTAACAAAGTATAAAAGGTTATAATACTTGGATTATTAAAATTTACAGGGGATGTCGTTAAGTGTGATTTTCGTTTCAGTTGTGCGATATAACATTTTGCAGACTTAGGTTATTGATCGAACAAAAATGTTTTTTAATGATGTTGTTTGTTATTTCACTAAAGCATATGTAAAGTTATGTGGTTGATTTCTTGAATAATGTTCCTCCTGATTTCGCTGAAGTTTCACACTGTAAGGTGAACCTTACTCTGCAAATGCAAATATTTCTAGAGGGAAGAACTCGGAGTATTATAACGTGAAATTAACTTGTTTGAAAAAAATTCTCTCGACATTTGCACAATTTCCTCACGATGTGAGCTGTAGCTCCATTTTGTTGAAACTAGGGATACTCCATGTCCGCACCTACCTATATTCTCTAAATATAGATACACGTCATCCCTCGGACAGGCGACGCAGGTTCATCAATTGACGCAAAGCCAGTCCTAGATTTTGGGTGTTGTGTTCGCAGCCAACGAAGCGGCGCTGATTTACATAATTTCTTTCAGAGGCGCTTGTATGGCTAATTTCGTTACCTGTTTTCTCTTTTAGGTCTTCCTCTGAATTTGACTACATAATGTGTGCTGCCAGTAGCGATTTTTCATGGAGCGACTATGCTGCTGAGCTGTTGGAAATTGGGGGATTTTCAAGCTTATAATAGATCAAATATTTGTGAACACTCGTGTCTTACTAACTAGAGTGAAAGTTCTTTCTAGACTTACTGTGTGAGTTGTTATAATCAACGAATAACTGTCAAGTACTATTAAGTTTTTTGCAATTGAGTTTTTCTAAAAGGAATTTTGAACTAGCGTCCTCATTTCACTCCATCACGAGGTCAGTATTTCTGTATAATATCCTTCACTGCTTCGCAGTTTTAGTGCTCAAGATTTTTACTTCGGTGAACATTGCAGATTTTTT
This sequence comes from Orchestia grillus, assembly GCA_014899125.1. Taxonomy (NCBI): domain Eukaryota; kingdom Metazoa; phylum Arthropoda; class Malacostraca; order Amphipoda; family Talitridae; genus Orchestia; species Orchestia grillus. Next base: position 16,259 of record VOMN01045059.1, read on the forward strand.
TTTGCTCCAATCGATACCATCGTCTCCCTGATATATTTTCATTGCTGAGATTTTGCGCCTTCATAATCTTAACACGCTCGTTACGGATGAATACATATACTTAATCTGTTCCATAAAGGGTGCTGAATTTTAATTCGGCGACACTTTCGTGCTTTGAAGTTTGACTTGTTCCTGTCATTTTTGCTCTTCCTGTTTACTCAGCATAATGGTCTTTGTTCACTAATATAACTCATATATGAGAGTTTTCTATAACCATATATAAAAAAGTGTTGGTCCACAGGCAAACCATTACGCAACACTGGTTGGTTGGTACACCGGTGGCCCAATACGTAGGCAACGTGTTAACATTCTAAGGGCTAAAAATTTTCGCTCAAGTTCAATATTGTTTCAGTTACCAAATTATACATTAAAAATATCCATTGTTATTAATTGATACCGAAGAGATTTACTGTACATTTCTACTACCACTATATTTTAACGCAACTGAACGAGTTATTCGTGCCCTGCATACTACTACAGTCATTTTTAGGACGTTGACCTCAGGATGAAACTAATTTCTCAACGCGTGCACTTTAATTTGTTCATCACTATATTTTAACTTGAAACTCTAAAACATCAGTAACCGTCGACCTCGGAGCAATATTTTCACTGCCGCGTTCTTTTAAAATAAAAATCCAAAATGTCCGAAGCTATAAAGTGTGGTGGTATATTTCGTAGCCTCTAACTTGAGTTCCAGGTTCAGGAAACCAGCTGACCCTCTGGACGCTGTTTGTCCAGAACTTCTGCCGCTGCTGCTGCTTCTCTTGTTTCTCTCCAATAAATTGCTTGAGTGCTCCTAATGCCGAGCGTGAAACATTTACTCGCAATAACTGGACACGAGACTTCGAGTCTCAATAAAACGTTCAGTGCGCGAATTTATCGCTCGTTCGAGACCCTAGAAGAATTTTCCGAGCTCTCTTAAGTGTGTCGTAAGTCGTACAGTCAACGGAATCCGCACTTTTTCTCCGACTGCCCTTACGTTGTTTGTCGCGTTTTCACCATGCACATATGCTGAGAGATGCTCATATTTATTCCTGAATGCACGTTGGTAAAAATGCGTTTTCTCCCTCTGTATGTTTGTAAATTACTGTAATTTATTTTTTCTAAGCATCCTTTTACGTACAATGAACTTAGCAATGCGAAGGTTAGTACGTAATGCAACGTTTATTTGTGCAAATATACATTGTTGCATACATTGAAGCGATGGCTTCAGTTTATGAATTTTGGCTGAATTCTTTCTCTGTTTCCAGCGATCACAAAGAACTTGGGTAGAATTCGATTTTTGCCCGTTTGCTGTGAAGTCAGACGAAGTGGTAACTTTTGCTAATAAACGGTACAGAATACATAAATTTCATCGTCAGTGCATTCGAGCAGTTGCAGCTCAAGTACCTCCTGTGGTCGATTGATTTTACTCTGACTTACGATGTAGTTTAGTAAGGAATCATCCTATGATCATTCTGTTGGTTTCTGAAGTAATACATACACGTAGTTCTACGTCGAAGTTGAATTTAAAATTATAGTGTTCTTTAGGAATTGTTAAAACATTTGTATTGAGTATACAAGAGACAGTAAAAAAAATGTACCCTAGTTCGTAATACTGTTTTTTTTAATATTATGGGTAATGCTAGAATGTTTAGTTTAGTTGCACAAAATAAATGCATAACTTTTACTTCTGTTCATTTTCAGTAAATGAAATAACTGCTTCCTTAGTGTACACACTTGCACAATGATTTATTAATTTTGACTTATCGTTATTTAATTTTATTTTGATTTTGATTATACTCTAAGTTAATGAAAGCCTCGTAGAATAAGGTTCAATTATTTTATAAGGTTGTTTGGAAAATAATGGCTGTTTCAAGAATTGTTTTGAAGCTTGATTTTATCATGGTGTTTTCGTTGTCTTTTAGGCACGCTTCAACACGCCTAATAATTTATTTATGCCTTTTGATAATTTGCTACTCATTTTCCTTCCAGAAAACATTACAGTGAGTAACTCCATAATTTTAACTTGTAAAAAAGATTCTTTTATTTTCTTGCATGAGCCCAAGTTTGATCACAACGCTTCCCAAGCAGCCACCGTCATCAATAGAGCTTGATTAGAAGGCTCTGCAAGGGATAGAACGCTTCGCTGTAGACTAAGGGTGCCCGCACACCAAAAGCGTTAAAGCGAGAGTGCAGGC
>VOMN01045060.1:0-27129 GCA_014899125.1 Orchestia grillus
TCTATCGTTTGCAATTATCCAAATCGCTTTACCTTTTATACTTTTTTCATTATTAATTTTTTAAAAGGGTGCGTTACTTATGCGCTACCATGCACTACGGAGCTGATTTCCATTCTTACTCTTCGCAAGTCGAAAATATTTTCACACGTGGATAACACACGAAAATTCATCAGATATTTGAGCGTTAAACGTGAATTTTTTCGTAAGAACCACTTCTTATTCGGGTTCTTTCAAGGCCATCACGAGACTTACCTTAATTATACGTCAGGGTCGGACGGGTTTGGCATTCGTAAAAACTGGATCTTCTTATATCACACATGCTTGCGGCAACGCTTTTGCATGGCTCGACTATTTTTTAGCTTCGGGTAAAAAAATATCGCCTTTCGCCTCGTGTTGCTTAGAATGTGATGGATGAAAATGATAATTTTTTACTAATTCAATCTCCGTTCGTTATTAGTGCGTATCACTAGTGGGCTGTCACGCACCTCAACGCCTTTTCTATCGGTGGCCATGATATTCCAACTGATAAGCGTCTAACTGTTACAGAACTTTATTTTTTCCTAGTGCAATCGAATCTCTGCAGGTCCTTGGGTTTTGCGAACCGTCGCTCTTCCTTACAGAGCGATTGTTTGTGCTAAGCCTAGGTATGGAGTGCAGTCACGTGTTAGTCACAGCGATAGTAAAAGGTTTATTTACTTAAAGTACTTCATACATCAATGTTTCGTTTTAATGTACTCGCCTTCATTCAGGAAAATTTTGTTTCGCGCAGCGAGGTTGAAGTTTTTTTGCGTTATGGTTATTTAAATTATTGTTTATCTTTCCGAATGATCTTCTTGCGATGAAGTGTGATATTCCTTCGTGAAGGATGTGTAACACCAGTCTAGTGTTAAAAATAGGCCACTTCTGTGTGCGTTATCTATTTTGGAATGAAATAATATCAGATGCATTCGTAACATCTTATGAAACTTTAATCACATCACAAGCTAGTAAAATTAATAGGGTGATAAAGGAGCTTCTGATGGCGTAATAAAATTGGCAAAGAATTAGTTGAACGCACGAAATGATGTAAGATGGAGAACGAGAACTTGTATTAGAGATGGAAGAGTTGCAGCTGGTATATACGAATGAAGCTTTAGCTTCAGAGGAATTAAAACTAGGTTAGGGGCCCTGATATTGATGGGAAATTTGACACAAAGAAATACGGTGAGCAATCTCGTACGAGTTGTTCAAGAATGCAGGCCAATGGATTAATGAAACACCAAGAGATTTAGATGCAAAAGTATGAAAGTATGACAGAATATCTAGGAATTGAAGTGCAATAATTACACATAATTGTTGTCTTGATTAACAAGAAAGGGGGAAAGCTTAAGAATTCTTAGGAAGTTTTAAACCAGTAGTATAAATGAATATTTTACATCAGAAAAATATTCGGTGCAGTATAAAATGCGAGGCTGAATGATGGTTAAAAGATATCAGCTGATGGGGAACAACAGAATGGTGTCAGAACAAACACGAAAAGGAAGAATAATATGTTTTCTTCGAAATGATCTCGCATTTTTTGAAAGAAAATTAATGTATGCAAAACGTTTGAACATTGAAAAGACTTACGTGTGAATAGATGAGCAAATAGTGATCCAGGTGTTGAGAATACGCGGTTGCCGTAGAAAACCGACCGGCAGAACTAAGAGCTTCTTCTTCTTCTTCGAGTATCCAAGAGGCTCTTACTACGGGGGGCGTGTGTGCGGGCACGAGCAGAATTTACGATGGGTGGGTGATATCGAAACTGAATAAGAAGGTACTGCTAGAGTGAGGCAAGGGTGCACATTATCTCCAAAATTATTCAGGCAGTAACGACTATGGAAGACGTGTGCAAATTGAAAAAAAAATTGTCGCAATAAAATTCATCATCGGATGCACACCGAGTGGACATTTGGGCTAAATTTTAATTTATCAATTCACAAATTTATTGGCAATTTTTAAAAAATTATACAGCTTATAAAAATTGCTGTCAATTTTGAAGTGATTCGCTCTGTCTCCATGTCAAAGTTTTCAGCATGTTTGCAACCATGGCACAAATATGTTAATGAACTTTGACGCAAATATACTAAAACACGCAACCCATCTTAGTAAAGATATTGATTTTATTAAAGTTTTTTCAATAATTTAATGTTTATTATATGCTCTCAGAAAAGGGCAGGGGTATAGCTTCTCTCAATAAGTTAGAGTATAATCAAAAAATGAATTTGACATTACAGGATGCATCGAAGTTCTTGAAGATAAACTGTCTGAGCATGCAGCATTTATGCTTCTGAATGGAGAAAAATGTGCCGTTTGTCGATGAAAATAATGGACTTGTAATTTGTTTTCCTGTTATCTAATTTCGATTAGCTGACTTACTTGGATATACGATTTGTGAATGAAATTTTTTTAATATAGAATAGTTACTTATTTAAAACCAGTTACCCTTTCTGGTTTGAAGAAAACGTTGAGGAGCTACTATTTTATTTTTTATGTTATATTATAGTTTGATAAGCAAACAAAATCACTCGTTTATGTTTAGTTAGCATAACAAAAAAATACACTGCAACCCATGTGTTTACTCTACATATTCTTAGATTTATTCTCTAATAGATGGAGAAAAACAAACTTCAGATAACCCTACCTGCAGAAAACTCAAGCTATAAAATTATAACTGTTCTATATGACTTATATCGAAACTCATGTTCTTTTGGACTTTTTCAGTACTTGTATCGCCAAATCTAGTATCATGAAGAAAGCATTTGGTCTCTTTGCGAAAAATCTTTTTTGCTGAGCCGGGACTCGAAGCGAGGTGTGACGGAACGCGTTACTTATGAATTGTGACGATACCAATTGCTTTACATAGAATACCCACCGTAAAAGAATTAATTTCTTATCATCTTTCCAGAATAAAAATTTTATTAGCTTTGATTTCTGAGTAATTTTATTATTCTTGGTGTAATAGGCCAAAAATAAGATCTTGCTAATTGGGAGAGATATATGAAAAAAAATACTGAGGTGAAAAGATAATCGAAAATGACCAGCAGAATGGAAGCCACGAAATTTTAGCACTGCCGTGACGCTCAATTCGCCATCAGTTAGTATGAAAGAATTCTAGGAGTACAAAATCTTAAAGAAGAAGAGAAATTCAGAGAAAACGTCGAAATTCATCACAAAAAAAACTAACGCTTGTATAAACGCATTGCAGAAAAAATCAGTGATCAACTGCGTCGAAAGTGACCACAAATTTTAGTAAACACCTGATTCCTTAGGTTTCGACTAAAAATATTTCCCGTGAACTAAATACTACCGGTTGTCATTAAAGAGCCACCATCAGAAAACCTTTTCTTTGTCAATAAAACATTCAGAAGAGGAGTTACAGGTAAAGTGATCATAAAGACTGATACACAGACCAACGGAAGCTACTGATATCCTCTGACGAGTCTTACCAATTGAAAAACCGATTGTTATTTGCTTTGTTTGTAACTGATTTAGGAATAAACAATTTTTCTTTTCTTTCTTTCTTTCTTTTTTTTCTCTACTTTTCCCTTTCTCCCATTGCAGGGTGAGTTGATGTATAGATACAGCCTAGGATGAAAAAATTGGCCTTATTTTACTCAGTGAAGTCATCCTCCACCTGAGCTCAATATGTAATGCACTATAGGGCTTGAATGTAGAACTCACAATTAAATTATGAAAATAAAGCTATATGAATTAAAAGTGGACGATTTATATTTTGGATGCTATTTGTAAAGTAAGGGGCTCATTGAAATAATGAAGTTCGATCTCTAGTGTGTATTTTATTTTGTCTAACCTTTGTTTGTATGATACACTATCCGGCCAAAAGGCTTGTCGTACCCTGGAGAAATATAGATGTAAAGAAAACAATCAAGCTTAATTGTTCACAGAGACATATTTCAAGTTGATTATAGATTACGTGCTATTAGGCACAGATTCTACAAGATTTTGCTGACAATCTAAGCGAATATCTGTCTGAAATGCGAGTAAACGTTGAGAAAGATCTTCTAAAAGCGGCGGGAGAGATGTTGAGTCTTACAGCTCCCTTTCCAGTTGGTCCCCCATATTTTCGACAGGGTTTAAATCGAAGTGTGGAGACCATTTCATATGAGGCCATATGAGGAGGCCATTTAAACTTCCTTTTCCAAGGGAAGTACTCCCTGGTTGTGTGAAAATGCCTCGCCTGAGCCAAGATTTCAACCAAAGTCCTCTCGGTTATGAGGGCATCACGCTAGCAGCACGCCATGTAGCCCAAATAGCTTTCCGTCTCATTCTAACTCTGTCATCTTTCGAGAACAAGGTGAACCTTGATTTATTTGACTATAGGGCGCATTTTCATTGCTTTGCAGTCGTACAATCTTTCTTATCTTTTTTAAATTGAAGCCATTTCGTTCGATTAGCTTTACAGACCGATGGTTTCCTGGTGGCGGCTCAACTCCTTAAACCTATTTCCTTCAGTTCTCGGTTCATGCTGCGATCAGAAATTTTTCAAGAATAAGTATTGAATATGCTAGTCAATTGCTGAACTCTTTTCCGCCGTTTTTTCATCGATCGCTTCAGAGAATGTTTGTCGCGAGCATTCGGAATTGTACCTCTGCCATTATTACCGCCAAATGACTGCATTTTACCACCTTTATTCCACTGAGCAAAAATTAACCTGTTAACTGGTATTGACATCATATGTTATCCACGTGGCTGTTGCATTCACACGGTCGATGTCGATTACGCATACAGTGTGAATGCAACACCGGCCCCCTGGGCAGTGACCGTTAACGGGTTAATTGTTCTTTGCACAGTCTGTAGATACCAGTGACAGTGAACGCAAATATTGTTGTCATATTCGTTTTCTTCTAATTCGTGTGTCTGTCAAAAATTGTTTGAATTATTCGTGTACTAGTAGACGCGCCCACCAAAAATGGCGGGTTAAATGACGTTAATTTCTTTACATGCCCTTTTATCTACGGTAACTCTGACATGGAATAATGCTATTTTCAGGATCACTGATACGGACTGCTATAGCTGACAGTCTCGCTGATTAGTTAAAAATGTGGACCCATGGGATTTTCTCCTGTCTAAATTCTTCAGAGCTTAAACAAAGAGACGGACGGACGGACAAAGCAAGCAAGCAACACTGGGCCATTATTATATAATGGGATCACACCAGGCAGCAACAAAGTATTTGGCCGGGTAGTTATGAGTTCGATGAAAGCCATCACAGATGATTGGAGCGTTAATTTAAAGAGAAAAAGAGTTTATTTGTTTATTAATTGTGGTAATTGGCAGCTGAACAGGCGCCGTTAACAATTACTCACGAAATTCAGTGGAATTTATATGAAGATTATTTACACCCGTCCATGCTTCAAAGGAGACTTAAATATGGGTAATTACTGAATTTTATCACACATCTAAAACCGAGGACTAAGACAAAATATATAGCACTGGAAGCTATTGTGCAGATTAATTTCTTCTGGTATTTTACTCCTTCGGTTTTCACAATAAAAAGATACTTTTTAATTTAATGGTTGAAGGTGAGAGTGTCACTTTGGCGAACCAAATAAAATAAATAAAATATGGTACTTACTTACGAATTTTTTTAAATGATGTAATGCAACGAAATGTAATTTTTGGCCCTGAATATCAGTTCCAGGCGAAGCATACACTTCTCCCAGATATTAATCTCGCTTACCAAACGGAGGGTAAATTAAGGAAACGAGCCACGCGTCAACAGCTACAGGTTAAAGCAGGAAGTTGTGCAGTATATCTTATCACCTATTTACTACCGCGGTATTAATCAGTTAGAACTCTTACTAATTATGAGAAGAAATAAGAGCTGTGTTTCTTCCCGAGTGGAAAGACAATAGACCTCAGAAAGTGCATGAATTTATTTGAAATAGGAAATATCCATTCAAAATGTGCAACTTCTTGAATCAAACAACTTTTTAGGGATAAATTTGAAAACCTTGAACGCATAATCTAAACGGGATAAGGGTCTGTGAAACCATACTCGATTTTCCCACAGATCTAAGAACTATGTGGTTGTGACTTTCTGGAAGTATCATGTAGTATCGGGTTATTTTAATTAAGATTAGGTGTTCTACATTGCAGAACTGTTAGTAGCTACGACCAGTGTAGTACGTTTTCAATCTATTTTAACACACTTTTTGTATGTGTTACTCCCCAGATGATACCTGTAGTAAATTATTCACATTGTCACTCCAGTATGTGATAGAGCTCGTGCGGATAGTTAGTTGGATGGGGGAGAGAACATTTATTGCTATCGTTCGTCTGGCACACCCTCGCGAATGCTGGTGTTCAGGACTAGAGAGCGTTGAAGTCGCGGAGTCAGACCTTTTCCTGGAAAAATAGCAAATAGATTCAGGTAGTTAACCCGAATTTGAAAATGAATATGTGTGAATAAAAGTTGACGATATAATAGTTTTACCTTACTGAGATGATCGAAACATAGTACCTGAATGTTGGGCTATGATTGCGAATATCGTGAATGAAAGCGATTCTTGAAGGATTTGTTGAATAAACCGGCGGGGCAGGGATGGGGGGGTTAAGCAAGCCCGGCAAGCGCCGTACGCCATGGTCGCCAAATATGGTTAGTATTGCTCCGAACGGCTTGTGGGAAGGGTGTGCAAACGGTGTTTCCGAGAGTGACGCTTGAGTCGCTTGTGCTGTACCGATGCCCTACTGTTGTTGATTTTTATTTCGTTCCAACTCTGCGGCCAGATGAATATCAGAGAAAATGTATAAATCTAATCTTACGCTTTTAATTTGGTGTTCATAGAGTACTAGTAGTTACTAAGTAGCAGTGAAATGCCGTTAGTAAAACGTCAAATATATCCAATTTATCTGGCGCGTAGACGCGATGTTGACCCGTTGCCGTCTGCAGATCTTTCCTCGCCGGACCACCCTCAGTCCAGCGTTGAGGTTCTTCCTGGCTGTGCGGATGACGAATACAACTTGACCGCCGTGTCCAACACAACGTTATGTGGCGCCCTGCAACAACTCGGCTGTCTTTTGGCCACTGCCAAGAACATTTCAGCAGAGCTGCATGGAGAATTGGATGACATAGTTGGGCGCGCTGTCCGTCTGTCTGCGCGGCTCGCCAAGCTCACAGAGCGAGTGGAAGCCCACAACCCGCGGGATGTACCAGTCCGTGAGTATTAATTACTTGTTCTTAGGATACTTATTTCTTAGGATACCTATTTCTTAGGATACCTATTTCTTAAGATACCTATTTCTTAAGATACCTATTTCTTAGGATACCTATTTCTTAGGATACCTATTTCTTTACGCTTGAATGTGTGCTTGCGTTATGCAGCTTTTGTAGGCAAGCACCGACATAGTGATAAGGGGTCCCCGGGACATGTGCGTCCTGACGTCACTAATAGGGAAGTAGACTGAGGTGTGAATGTGTAATCAAATTGCATATGCGTAGAATTGAAGGGATCCAGTCAACATGAAGTCTTTTAAGTACGCATAGACCTAGCATTTGCAGCATAATTTGGGCTGGAGCGAAACTTGGTGAGTATAGTATTAGACTCATTTTTCTTAATTTAGTTATAAACCTTTTGAATAACGGTTTCTGCCACTCAATAAACCAATTCAAATCTAGTGACACCAACATGAAGACGGTTGAATATGGCGCTCTGTGCATTTGGCCACAGTAAAGCATGTATGAACCTTACACTTTCTCTAAATTAACTCAACCAACTTGACTTTAATCAGTTAAAGTATTTTGAAGCCTGTTGATCTTTTAACTTTTTACAATGCGTTTTTGTTCCATTTGTGCTCAACTACGAAAAGCAGTCGAATAATCTCTCAAGACCCATTGTAATTGTAGTTAGATTTGAAGTTCTTGATGCTCGTTTCACAAACACTGTTTCAATTGCCGTACTTTAAATGGAGGAGTTATTACCGAATTGAGTGTTTCTGAAGCTTAAGGACTACTTCCCGAACTTGAATTCACGTAATTGGTTCACAGCAATCTACCGTAATGCGTTCAAAGACGAATCTGATGCAGTATCGCTCTTCACCTTTTAGTTTAGACTCCATTCTTGGGTTGTGTGTGTTGAACGAAATGAAAGTCGTTCTTAATTTTGCCCCGCATTTCAGTCGTTCTGTCGCATCAACGTTGCTCAGCGAAAATAAAACTAGGCATCACCGCGCGTCCATACTCGATGCTTATCGTTAATCTTCAGTGATATTTGGCGTGTTGCGATTCTTTGTTTATTCCTTGCCACACGAAACGGTTTTAAGCATTTCTGTCGACTCCTGATAGATTTTGAAGAGTACAGTTTATACATGAAACTTGATTGATCAGCATGCGAGACTAATAGTTGCTATAACACAGCAAATGAATGCGTCTGTCAATGCAGCTGGATGTGAGCAGCAGCACACCTGCGACGTGTAAGTTGCCACTTAGTCAAGGGCAGTGGATGTTAAACTTCTGACTGATCACGATTATTTTGTGTTGATCCGGTCTTGTAATATATTCTTCATGTTTATACAATATCGAATTTTCTACTTGCTTGTACAAAGCGAAACTTTCTGGCTGAACTAACGCCTTACACTTGGTACGAAACTAGGATACATTAACACACCTAGTAAGCGTTGCCGGGCAATGCATGTCAAATGTTTGACCTCGACGATTTGTTCAGCTCTGATCCAATAATGTCCTAGATCCTTCAAGTTTATACAGTACCAAACTTTCATGGTAAAAGCCCGTATTAATGTAAGTATGAAACTATTTTTTGGTCTAGGGCTGCACGTATACGTGCATAGTTTTTATATTCACCGAGAAAATAGCAAAGGTATGATACCTCCGGACGAATTTACCTGGACCAGGTGCCGTTTCTCGGAACGGAATACAGGGTAGCGTAAAAAACGAGCCCCTCGCCAGGTTTTCAAATGTGCCAGGGCCCGTTTTTTAAAGTCACCGGACACTGCGAAACGTAGAGACGCATGCCAGTGAATCGAGGAGCGAGCAACGCGCGGCTTCTCATATCAATGTTTAGGATGTTTCAGTCAAGCTGACAATTCTTGAGTTTAAATAAGAAAGCGAAAGGCTAAGGCATTCACTGCATGTATTTATTGCCAATTCTTTTCGTTTTTTCTCGTGTAGATAGTACATCAACTTGCTTGCGTTTCTTCACGTGCATATATTTCCTTTTATAAGTTTAGTCTCCCGTTAATTAAGCAATCCTGGCCGCGCCCCCGTCTGGTTTGGTGCGACCACCTCTACTCTTGTGTAAGGCGCACGTATTTCACGCGCTGGCGCCCCCAGGAAATGCATTCGTGCCTATTGCATCCCGCATAGAGGCAGGCGGAGAGGTAGCAGCGGATACACCTGGCGTGCAAGAGACTAGATTCATAGCATCTCTCGTGCTTCTTCATTCGGGAAATATTCGCTATTCCTGTGTGATGAATGCCCTTTTGGCAACATGTGGCGCATCTGGACATCAATATTTCGTTGCAACTATATTTTTTGGCGTCACTTTCTAGTGCAACGATTGCATCTTGATCGGTGTTGCTATTTGTGGAGGTGAGAGAAAATGAGGCACGTTATGCCAACGGGCGAACACGCCGAGAATTGGTTTTGAGTAATCTCCGCTCGAAGTTTAACAACAGGGAAATTGTGGTGAAATGATTAATTACTCTCATTTCAATGTGTTTTTGCTCTTAATTGTAGGGTTATTACTAGATTATAGGTAAATACATTGATAAGGATAAACGTAAGAGTGAACTGATTTCCGAGACTCCGGCGTCTTCACCCCCTGGCGCAGGATAGGCAATAAGGTTAAAAGCTAGTTAGGTTCGTCTGTCGCGTGCTATGGGACTAGCATACCCAGGGGACATGGTTAGGTTACCTCAGCTTTAGCTAGGCCTTCGGGACTTGTACTTTTCGTGCACACTTTCCTTCTTTCCGTTTTCATGAATTCTTTGCTTCTTTATCGTCTATTCATTTTCCTTCTTAACTTGCTGTTTCTTTGCGCAGAGGATCTTGTGTGGGAACACACCTTGCGCGTAGATTCCCTGTATTCCTTAGTCCATACTTATTGGTCCCTCATTATGAGAAATGAGGTATTATTAGAGAAATAGTCTGAGGTACTAAAGTGCTGCTCTCCTTAATACAACTACTACAACTACTTCTGCTATCTTGCATTTTCGCCTCCATTGGAAATTAATTTTGATTCTTCTTCAAATTTAAATGCTCTAGAATTTGAAATTTCGGTTCTGTCTTTCTTTAAATAAAATATCGTGTTTGAATTTGTTACGTGTTTCTAACCTGTAAATTTTTCAAGAATATGATGGATTTTAGACTGCGTTTTTCATTTGGAGTATAAAAACATGTGACAATGTCGCATGAACAAAAAAGATCAATTCAGAACTTGATCAGGTATTGTATAATTCCTTACGGATAATGTGAATAAGTGAGACAAATTGCCAATGATTTTTGACTGGATCATACAAATTTCATTGATTAATTTCTGTCTAGCATGTATTTGATACTGTTCATCTGTGTAATTTGATTTGAAATTCGGGCTTATTGAATAACGCATGTTTAGTTCCATTAATTTTCAACCATTTTCAAAGTATTTTAAACGCATACACAGGTAACTACTATCCGATCACATCTGCGTGGCACAAGCTTCGTTGTACAAAACCAGAATCATCGAAAATTATTTGGGTAGTCTTGTGTACACGAACTCGTCGTTAGTAGTATCATGCTGTCAAGCGTTTAAGAGATCATGAAAGATTTTTCGAAGTTTAACAATGATCCATATAATTATTTTTTAATACCAAGCTCACAAAAATTCCGGAGTATGTACCGCTTAAACGTGCACCGCCAATTGCGCCGCACATTACACACTTCGTTCTTAGCTTGGCTCTCGGCTCTCAGCTCTCCCCCACACAAACATAGGGCACCCGTGACGGGTTTTCAATGCCCTCGACTATGCATTGTGCAGGCGGTGGTTTGCCGAGTGCTCGGCGTGATAGCTTTTGATAGCGGCATGAGTGGGCGCTAGATAGTGCACAGGAGCCATTGCACGCTGTTCCTACGCGGGTAATAACTGTGGTCTCTCTTGCCTTTGTACTCCAAAGCCGCTTACGAATGCAAGCTGATCGTTTTGGCGCTGCTGTCGAGCCATTATGAAGCTGGACAGCATGCAGCTGCTCATAGCACCACAGCATAGGAAAATTAGCCTCACAAATTGGAAAAATGCTTTGCTCGCACTAAGTTTGTTTTTTCATTTCGTAATTCCACCGAACATATCCCTTCATCCCGTCACTTTGTGGCTCTATTTAGTGTCATTTTAACGTGTGCCTGGTGAAGGAATAGTTGGAATCTATAGGAGTTAATCATAAAGGCTTAATATTTGTAGCTGTATTCTCTTTTATTTGGAACTGGGCACTCAACAAGATTTATTTTTTCTTTAGAGTGTTTTCCGCAGTCTTGTTTGGTGCCCACGCGATCACATAAAACCAAGGAATTTTTTCTTGTGTACCCTTGAAATTTGACTCTTTTGAATTGGTCTAGTCGGTTCCTACGCGCTTCCAGCATCGAGCCGTGGTCGTGCCTGCGGTCTGGTTGAGCGTGCATTGTGAACTGGGCTGCCTTTTCACTTTACACAATTCTCCTCTCCAACTTTTGGGACCTGTTCCTTTTTGTGTGCCTCCCTTTTCCCGAGCTCCAGGAGGATAAAATATCTAGGAACTGAAAGTGACACGCGTGAGACTAGGGATTGTGCATTCATTTCTCTCATGACACTTTATTCAAATTCATTCTAATTGGACTATTTATTCGTCAAGAAAAATTTCCACCTCACATTAAAGACGCGAATTTCGAAAGTGTTCTACTGCGACTAGATTCGTACTTAATAATTTTCTATTTGATATGCGTATTGCCTATTGATTCTGTATTGTCATATGGGATTTTCGTTCTCTTCGGGTGTATTCATGGGTATCGCGTCTCGAATATTCCTGCGTAGCGCAATGCTCAGAAATTGGAAAATATCGGTAGACAAAAAATAATCGATATGATATAAATTCAACTACCACACTTTCCCGGAGCTTGCAAGTTTCCCACAATTCTCGCGAGTTTCGTTTACAACCAGTCCGAGAACGAAGTCGGGCAGGTCTTGGAAAGCACTGAAATGCAGGGAACGATAATCTCAAGGAAGACTACCGAACAATGCTAACCATCTCCGGCATGTGGCTGGGGGATTAGCGAAGGACTTCACAGCTCACGCGGCGGTCGTTTTCAGCAATCCGAGGCGCAGGTTCTCGCGGCGCGGCGGAAGAACTAATTCTCCTTTAATGATAGCGCTGTCGCGGTACTTCGTTCTTTAGGGCTACGCTAAATTTGTTGCTGCTGTGATTTTGAATCTATTGCTTTTAAGTGTCCATTTAGCGCATTGAGTTCGTTGTAACGTCAGTGTAACGTTTAAGTCTTCGTGTTATCATACGGCGCATTTTTGTTGCGTAATTACTCTCAGGAAGAATTTTACATGGCGGGTGCGTCACCGAACCTCCGTTCGCTCGGGTGTGAATTACATGCAAAGTCTTAGATTATCGCAAATTTTGGTACTTTCATTCTGTGATAGTCAACTATGACTTCTTGGTTAAATGTGGATATTTTTGTTATGGGGTAATATTAGTGTTCATCTAAATCTAACGAGATAAAATTTAGATGACAGCATACTATGTATAGTTCATTTGAGCGTGGAGTTTTATTAGCCTTGTCATCAAATATTAATTTGACTTCTAGTGCTTTCTCAGGATTTTGTTGAAACTTTGAATTCAAAACTTCTTGCGAGTTATTGAATATAGATGTATTTGGAAAATGTACCGTCGTACAGGTGAACTAAAATTCTATTAAAAAATACGTGTTGAAACTATAATCTTTTGACTCGGAGCAATTCCTTTAAAACGAGTTTTCCTTTGTACGTCGTTGCGGATGCCACGAAAAATGGATACAATATAACACGGCTTTCCGGTGTAGGGAGAGTTAAGAAACTGAGGCCTCGAAATCTTCGATTTTTCCTGCTTTATAAAGCAACCCTTGTAGATACGGAAAAGGCTCCGCTATAATACAGTCTTGAGGTATCTTTTTTATCTTCCCCTGACTTGAACTGCACCAGAGATGTCGGCACTCAGCAGTCGCCTCCGACTTGAGATTGCAGTTGACCTGCTTAACTAAATTGTCCTCGAGCGAAGGTCCCTTTCAGCCTAACTTGTAACTTGGCGTGTTGAGCGGAGCAACAGCTGGCTGGCTCTCTGCTCCCTGCTGACTGCCGGGGCCGGTGTGTGATGAGGTTGTGTATCAAAGTTTTATTTGTTTCGAATTTCTAGTTTTATACGTATAAATTGTGACGAATTTCTGTGTTTGGTCGAAGGTGAAATGATGGAATCGGTTCTTTTTATGGGCTCCGTGAAGAGAATTTGTCCTTCAGTGTATCTTCAGAGATGTCTTCGTGAGATAAATAGGGTTACAGAGTTTCACTCGACGTTGGAAGCAGGTTGGCTATCGGTTTCTTACTTTTTTCTTATTTTTCTAGAAGCTTTCGTCAC
The DNA here is from genome assembly GCA_014899125.1 of Orchestia grillus. NCBI lineage: Eukaryota > Metazoa > Arthropoda > Malacostraca > Amphipoda > Talitridae > Orchestia > Orchestia grillus. The sequence continues at coordinate 13,621 of VOMN01045060.1, forward strand.
TTTTTTGGGGAAGGTCGGCGCATGGTAGAACTCCCCTTCGAGAATTTTGGCTTTTATTTCATTTTTCAGCTTTTCCGTCACGCCGTGCTACCATTCAGACCGCTCAGAAAACTGAGAAAGCGAATACGTTTGGAAATCTTCGGCGGTTTCATGTCAAGGAAATCTGTGAAAGCTGTGATCGTTTTTTTACGATGGTCAGTTTCCAGGAAGATCGGGGGGGGCCTGGCGCAGGTAATTTAATTCCATTGAAACCAACGAACGTATTGTAAGATAGTCTTCAAAGTAATAACAAGGGCTTGTGGCTAGGTACAAACTTTCCTATTTTCAAGTGATAAACGTTTTGCAATTATATGTGATTTCCCCAACAGTTTTTTGAACTTTCGTAAGTAACATCCAAAAAAATGGAGAATATCTACTCTTTGCTTTAGTTTGTCAAAACTAATGAGTTAGATAAGCTGAACCTAATCATAACTAAATGGAAAGAGCGAGGCGTTCACATGTGTCGTATGATATGGAATTGCTAATTTGCAATAAAAGTTATTTCACGTAAACTGATTTTATAGATTGAACATCAGTAGCTAGAAATTAGCCTGGGAAAACTATCTGAAATTGATTCTCGACTATTGAAATAATTAAAATGAAATTTGACGCTTATTGTGTTGTAGGCGATGCTGTGGTAATCAGTAACCCGTAATTTGTTACTGTTATAATTAGTTGCGTTTACCTGGCAAATAATTAGTTTCCGAGTGATAGATATTTTGTAATTTTGGAGGTCCTTCAGTGAGTTATGTGTGTATTGTTGCTGTTCAGCGGGATAATTAGTTCATTCACTGAGACATATCTAGTTACACCGAGAATTTGACTTTAGCGTACGCTGTTCATTGGTCAGTGTGTGGTCTGAGAATTGGGAACTTTATCGTGGGTAAACTTGTGTCCTACTAGTTTTAATGTGTGTGCGTGACTTCGGGTTTTCCCAGAGTGCTTTCCTCGACTAAATTCGACTACGGGCTTTGTGTAAACCGTTTGAGTTTATTTCACGATTGTCATCGATGAGAAGTGCGAGGAAATTATGTTTTTGTTATCGTTCCTGACCGCGTTAACTTCCTCTATTTTAAACTTCTTTGAAAGGGTCCATCATTTCACGCAATGAATCTCTTCACTCCTCTATTCTTGCCAGCTTCTCTTCTGTTGGGCAGCCACAAGGGGTGCTCTGAAAGGGCACTATCGCTTCACCGAATCTTGGGAGACTTTAGTACGCCGCGCGGATTTGTAGGATTCCCGAGCTTTTAAGTTCCTAGTTTGCTTGCTCACAGTAGGACTATCTTTGCAAGTAGAAAATCGAGGTAGGAAGGCTGTAACTTGTCAAGTGTATAATCGAAGACTGGTATGGGGTTAGTCATCTGTAGATTGCTGTAGATTATAAGACTGGATTAGCAAAGTTGCAACTTCGATGTGTGCGTTGTAAGACTGGGTTAACGAGGTAGTAACAACCGTTATTTATTGTTTGCATGGTTAGATTAAGAAAACAGTAACCGCTATCTTGTGTAGATTAAAAAATTGAATTAGCAAGGCTGTGTCCACTGCTGTTTGGTGATTAATAGTTTTGGTTAGGAAGCTGGTAACAACTCGTGTGTAGATTGGAAGGTTGGATTAGCGAGATTGTTACAAGTGTCATGTGTAGATTGGAAGCTGTATTATCGAGATTGTTACAAGTGTCATGTGTAGATTGGAAGGCTGTATTAGCGAGATTGTTACAAGTGTCATGTGTAGATTGGAAGGCTGCATTAGCGAGGCTGTAACTGTATACATTTTCGGGATGGAATGGCAGATCGTAACGACGGCCATGTGTACTGGCAGACTGTACCGGTAGTGGTAGCGGGAGGAGGAGATCGCAGGAAGTGAAGCTTCCGACTTCGCTTTTGTGTGCTTGGAAGTCACGGGTGGCGGCGTCTCCATACAATTGAGGAGGCTCTTGTGTACGTCTGCAAAGACGAGCTCGTCTTACTCACGAGGCTAATTCTTACTGTATGCGCAAATTCATGCGCGTGTGGAACCTAGCGCTCATGAAATTATATTCAACTTGTTACAATCACCCATGTTCTAGTACACGTGTTCTACATTGCAAGCTGTCTGAAGAGCTTCTTTAGTGGCTGAAGTCATTCCTTGTTGTATTTATTCACTTACTATGCACGATGGTCTTGTGTTCCCCCGGGGAACTATCATTGGATTTTGAGAAAAAGCCGAAGCCTCGTATAGCGATTACAGCATTTATCCTTCGGGTGAGGAAGTGCGACAGCCTGATGGAACGCGGTTTATTTTACGACCTACGCTCGTTTTTATGATCCATAGACTGCGTGTATTTACGTTGCCTGCGCGCTTCTCCATCTACTTGCATTGTTTCTCCAACTCACCGGCAAAAAGCCGCATCGCGTTCGTTTTTGCCTTGGATGCCATGAGATAGATGAACACGAACTGATCATTTATATTAAAGGTTTTATGATTAGGGCTTGCATAATTTCAATCTTCTAATTAAATCATTCGCATTAAAGGGGATTATTCATACCTGCTCTCGATAAACGGAGAATTACTACGCTTATTTCGTCGGAAATTTTTTTCCCAAGACGTGTCTGATAAAGTTGGAAAGCAGCTGGAGTATATTAAACATCAGGAGAAAATAATGTGCTGACCTATTGTTTATGCGTGATAGACGTTATATTTTAAGAAACCTTCTTCTAATAACTATAATAGAGTTAACATACATCTAAACTCTAGTACGCCTTGAAATGCCGGCTTCTGAGAATGGAAGTTTTCTTCAAATATCATATGCTTTCACTCGCACTTTATCATTTACTTGTGAAGCGTTAGACGGTTGAGATGCAAGCCAATTGTGCCCGACATTCGCCATTCAGATGTGCGAGTCGTGCGTGTATGCGTCTGGCGAGACTCCAATTGGTTCAATGGGAGGGCTTATTAGGCTCTCCCCAATTTGTGTGTTCATGTCTGACAGCCTTCCTGTGAAGCTCAGGCTCTAACCCATGCTGACGCGGTAATGTGCAGAACCACCCAAGTCTGTCTACCTAAGTCTTCTACTCCCAAATAATTGCGATGACTGCAGTGAGCTTCGTGCGATGTGCGAGCAGCTTTTTTGGAACAGTTTAATATTGTAATGTTGATAATTACAGGTTTAATCAGATTATTTTTGCGATGAAGCTGCATTTACCCATTGTACGAAAAAATTAGCTGCAGCTTTATACATACAAAGATGCAGCTAGTGTTTTCGTCATATATATATATGTGTGTGTGTGGGCAGTAAGATTGTATTTAGTTTTTTGCTAATTACTAGCAGCATCCTTATGAAATTGGTTGTATGGTTCTTCTGACCGCTGAAGAGTAGTGTTCTATGGAGTTCCATCTTCCAGGCGCTTTCTTGACAATTCACCACACTTACCATCGGGTTGCAAGAGTTCATTTTCGGTTTAGCTTTTCATGCTGGGTAAACGAGTCTATTTTGTCTGCATATTTGAAGGGTTTCACAGTCTCGGAAATAGCTTTTGCGCGTTAATTAACGAACAGCCTTTTCGAGTAAAAGTGTATGCGAAGGAAAAAATTTTACTCGACTGAAGCATCTTATACATTACTTTCCGTGTGTCAGAATTCATTATATTTTCCATGTAAGTAACGTTAAGCTTTCCAAATTTATTGTATATATTTGCATATTTATTCGGCCTCGTTCTAGAACATGTTGAAGTGTTGAACCCAAAATCAGCGTCTGTTTAGAGTAAGGAATAGTCAATATAAAGATAGATCACTGAATCACATTCACGAATTAATTTTCACTGATCGATGTATTCTAGCCTCGTTGTAACCGGGACGGAATAAAATGGTAATTTCCACGATTGTGACGACTCATTCTGAGAAATGCATCTCAAAGTTTCTTGATCGAAATATGTTTTCTGACCAAAAAATGAGTTACAAGAAGTGCTCCAGTGCTGAAACGCTGTCCGCCACGCTCCGATGTTCCTATGCGAAAATTACTCGTAAAAGTGACTCTGCTGAATAGTGTGCGCAATTTTCTTATACACGAAGCTTTCAGAAGCTTATTTTCGAGGAAAAAATTTCCATTAGTAGAACTACGGGCTAAAGTTAATGAAATATTTTCTTGTTGTGGATATGGACGAGGAGAAGAAACGGTTCTGTTTACAAGTTTGTCGCGCCATTTGTCTAAAAAGAAAAAAAATGTATCGACTTCTTGCATTTTCTATCAAACGGGCGGTAAGTACGCTATTTCTACTAATTATTTTACCCATTTATTGAACATTTTATCGATTTCTTAGCTTAGTTTTAATTTTCTAATTAAATACTGTTATTGTTCCAGTGATATGATTTATAATCGCGCATGTGACTGGATGCAGGCTTGGCCGCACAGCCGTTCCGAGGGTGAGGGGACAATTGCTTCCCTCGCACCTCTTAGTGAGGGTCCTTAGTCCTTATAACAAAAGCTCCTGATGGCCTTGAGGGAAATGTCCCTCGGGGCTACAGCTTACGCTCCTCTCTGCATCCCTCGCGGCCTCCTCGTACTGTGGAGGATTTATGCGATGTATGATAGGATATTTTCTTGACATTTTTGCATTTCTTGTGTAATACTATGCCTTTTTGGAATAAAATACTAAGCGGAGACAGTGTTCAGACACCACATTTTGTTATATTTTTCCTCGTAGCGAATGAAGGAATAAGTAAAGGATCGCGATGTTTGCCACTTACTGAAATGTGCTACCGCTGTGAGATTGAGAAACAGGGCTCGCTATCCTGATTTCATGTCAGGATCTCCTATCCTCTCTCCCCCCCCCCTCTCCCCATCCTACTTTCTCCTCCCCATCAAGGGAAATGCGCTGAAGAAGTTTTAGGTCCTGCGTGTATTGGGTATTTAACGCTCCGGGGATGTGTAAAATTCTCGAGTTTATTAGTTTATCCACGTATAGCACTTTACAGAATTCACATTTCTTCAAGGAACCCTAGGAATTAAAAGAGAATAATCAACGCAAGCAGGAGTTTCTGTGGGTATAATTTATTGTGAAGTACGCCTTATCCTTCGTTTTTCTTCGTCTCTCGTGTGGGAGAGCGGACATACAATGCCACTGACCTTATGCGTGTCTTAATACTTCATCTCTTACTTTATTCTTAAATTATTTGGTCTTGATTGTTGGAGTTTACGTGATGAAATACGTTCACACAAATGCGGTGCTGGCATCTCTCAAATAAAATGTGGAGGATTTAGTGTTTACATACGAGTAAAACGTCCGTCACTAGGCGAGTATTAATAATGTTAGCGCATTCTGAGTATATTAGGATGGTATTTTGGTGAATTGACTGTCTTTTTCCCCGTAAAATATAGGCATTAACATCGTTGTTTGCGTACCATATCCCATGTTTTCTCAGGGCAATGATGCGGGCTAACACAGCGTACCCCTAGCCTTTAATCTTTGGAAGTGCTATACAGCTGTAAAAATAATAGATTTATGCATTTTTTATTGTACAGGGCTTTAGGTAATGTACCGTAAAACTCAATGCGTGCAGTACCGTAAAAAGTGCTTGCGTTTTGAGCGAGGACTATCTAATCTCTAAGAGTATATAATGATGTACGAAGGTGCCAAACACTGTGGCCTGCACCTAGGTTTTATAACACATTCCAGGGGATAAACGGAACTGTAAAGTAAGACGAGTGCACTTTGGGGCGGTTTCTTCTCGCACGTTGCGTATGAAGGGCCTGTGGTCATGTTCGAAGCGATTTGTTGCCGAAAGCTTTGGTGATTTAAAATTTGCACAGATGCGTAGAGCCTCCGAATTTCTTCTTTTTAAACTCATACTTTCGTATTCTATGAAAGAGAAAACTTCAACAATCTGCCACATTGAGAACTTCAGTGTTTTCTCCTATTTTATTTTACGCCTATTAACCCCTAAACGAGCGACCCCGAGAAGGCTGGCGCTGCATTCACACGGTCTGCGTAACCGACAGTGACCGTGTGATTACAGCAACCACGGCCACGAGATATCTCGGGGTAATTCGTGGAGATTAAGGATCACTGTGAGCACGATTGTGGAGCGTACTCACGCTGCCGTTATAAGAGCTAGTGTAGTTACAATTAATAAAAGCCATCGTAAGTTTTTTCTATTGGATATGTATGTGCGTGCAACCTGTATTGAAAAGAATATATATTGCTTTGAAACTCTATTCTGATTGTCAGGTGACTTGCAATCTTATGCGAACTCCATTTATGCATCATTAAAACGCATTTGTAAATGAGAAAATTATGGTCTGTTATGAAGTAATGCTGAAGCCAAAAATAGATATTATAGTACCCATTAACTCTAACCTCAAGTGTCGTGTACTTCAATTTAACTGATTTTTAATTTGCTCTCGTGTGAAACACGCCACATGTGAGGATGAAGCATACTGGCTTACATTCAGAAGTTCTCACTGAGTGTTATGAATGAATCATGCTGCATAATCTTTACGTCCATGTCTGACATTTAAAGCTCATCAAGTGGCTTTTAAAGGAGTGCAGCAGCAAGAAAAGCGTACCATCAATAAGCCGCGACGGTTCCCGTGTCACGACTCTAGATCTCAGTCATCGTACACCAGGGCTCATGTTGCTCCCAGCGTCGCAGCGGGGCTTCGTCCTCTGGCGGGGAAGCTAAAGCTGGGGAAGGGGAAGTACGAACGGTTACTCGCTTTACGAGTTCTTTACTAACGCAAGTTTTAAGTTCTGAAATAATATTGAGGCTCGATAGCTGTGCGGCTTATCTAAACAAACAGGGGTCAAATTAAATTCAACAGTTGCCTTCCTTCAGCCGTAAAAATGTTTTTTTAGAGTGTTCATAGAAATCAATCATGATCTCGATTGTTACATGCTCACGTTCAAAATTAACAAATACGAAAGGATTGAGTGGTTGGCTCCTCTGTAAACATTTGTGGAATATTTTATCACTGGAAAGATAACTCTAAGTATGACGGTAATTTAATTTCCTCTTGAGCATTGTTCGCCTAATATTAAAAACTTAATCTGAAATCTACAATGCGCGTGGCTTTCAATTGTGAATGTATAATTTTATCATGATACGATCTGTAGTGCTATTAATGCTATGTCTATCATTTTGCAGCTCACCAATAGTTTTCCCCCAATTCGAGTTCTCTAGTAAACCACTAGTTGATTCTACTCGTATTATGGTGAGGTATTAATTTTTACCCGTGTCTTCAATATGTGTCTTCATACAAGATTCCACGTGCCGCTCACTAAATTTCTGTAGCGTAGTTATTCCATTAAACAGCTTACTTCGATCATCTTTTTTAGGACGATGGTGTTAGTCATGACGCGTGACAGAGCGAGGGCGGAGTATTGAGTTCTTGGCACCTCGTACTCCTCCAGTAAGAGTGGCTGCTTGCATCTCCCATCAGCTCTGGACATACTTACTTGATACTGACTCCACTCGGACATGGCCTTTAGAGTACTACAGGGATAGTCTCGGCTCAATTTTTACTTCATCGTATCATGTTATTGTAAAGTGAAATGTTCGCATCGAGAGAACTATCGGGACTTGCTTGGAACGCCTGGCCAGGGAATATTGTGTGTCTAGCACCGCACGAACTGAACTCGCTAATCAACATTCATCACTGAAATTTTTAAGTACCGTAAGTTGGGTAGGTGTAAACAAAATTTCGAATAAATTATTAGAACTAATCACATCTATGCTTGAGATTCAAAAAGCAAGTTATTTCTTAATTTTTAAGGTGCATTTCATTAGCCACCATAATTTTTCGTCCGTTCTTGTCTTGTGCTTTATTGAAGCTAACGGGCCGATAGACAAGTGATGACAATATTAATTATAGCATCCAGCAATATCAGGTTTGATCCATTAATATTGTAACTCTAATAAGCATTGTTTGGTTTAATAGTTTTAATAAGCTTCAGAAAACAATTTGTGTTCAGATGCCATGAAATCTAACCGATGGAGTTCGGCGTTGTGAAATGATTGTATTCTGAAACAAATCTATTAACTAATGTCACAGTCCTAGAACGCAACGAAATGTTGTACTTAGCGGGCGGAGTCGAGTCGAAAATAGTCTGCGATGTAATGAGACACGAGATTACTATTACTGGCGTAATTACTTGGAGGCTACTAATAGGATTTGCGACAACAGCCTGCCTCGGCCTCCCAACGATAATTATACCACATCGCCTAACAGCTGTTGGCGTAGCTCGAACAGCCTCCCCAGGGACTGCCTGCATCTTGCCGCGCTACTACTGGAACCAAAGCCTGCAGTTCTGTCTCTTGATGTTCTTTTATATCAGTTTCTCTATCGTGGGCCCGTGGAACTCTTGGATTCCGCAAGAACAAGTGCGATGAGCTAATTCACTTTTGAATTTCCGTTCAATTTGATATACAAGGTGGCGCAAAAGTAAGGTATCCTCACTGATATCGGTAGCACTGATACGTTAACAAATGCTTAGGACAGAATTTCATGAAAGGGCACTTTATTTTCCCTTTCATGAAATTGTGCAATCTGTATCAGTGATACTAGTAATAACAATATTTCATGCCACGTTTACTGTAAATAAGAGGATATTTTAACAAATGAACATTAGTCCCGCTATTTTTGGAGGGGTGCGTCTACAAGTGCACACATAATTTCATTATTTTATGATAGGTGTGGTTCATCGTGGTACAGTTTATTCTCTTCCAATTTTTACGTGGTTTCCACCGGTCCATTCTTCCTGCCATCACGTATGCGAATGAACTAAAAACAAACTTCTAAATGAGGCGTGGTATGATTAAATCTCTCCAATCTTGAAACTATAATTTGTGGTAATATTTCTGCCAATTTGAAGTATCTTGTACGTTTACGTAAGGGTGTTACTTTGTGAAACAAATGAAATTTTCTTGGTAGTTTTCCATTCCCTTTTAAAGAAATTAGTCTTTTTAACGTTTTTTTATATTATCCACCTCCTACCTTTTACTGCTATTTCCGCCGGCGTCAATCGCACTCTCTGCCAAATTATTACTCCTCAATGTACGACTGCTCGTATGCACATTTGAGTATTTGGGTATTCTCCTTCGAGGAAGCACACTCTTCACGACTTCCACAACCTGCTGCACGATTCTTGCACTTGCTCTTTGGTGTCCGTTAGCGGTAGCTTAAGCTGTTGCACGACTTCGGCATCCAATCGAAATTCCTGGTGGGTGTAGTCTACTGTACTCCGTCTCGTCGGACCCGGGCGTGCCCGCGGCGTAAGAGCTCTTGCATGGGCGCTCAGGGCTTACAAAAGACGCCTTATGACCACGCTTTTACTTTTGCCCAACTCCTGTCGCTGCTAGTGCGGCGGCTGTCGAGCCTGCATGCGGGCACTCGATGCTGGGGGCGTATTTCTCAAATGATTTGGACGTTTCATGGTTCTAATTAAGTTTTTTTCTCGTTTAACGGGTGAATTTATTAGACGAGAAACAACGTCTAACACTTCACCATCCGGAGGTAACTTGGCCTTTTACACCAGAGGGCAAGGAATTTATCATATTTACGAGAAGGAAGTTAAAAATTACTTGTATTTTAGTACATGTAGCAGATGTATCCAAATGTGACCAAGGGCTTGACGCAGTGCTTCTGAATATGGATTTTGGAAATCCTTGTTAACAAATTTGAATCCTTGTTAAGCTTCTGTTTGACATTGTTTTGACTACGTGCTATAATCAAAATTTTGAGTATACGAGATAATTTACGTTAAATCTGGGTAAATGTAATCAAATTTGCGGAATCTTGTGTCGTTGCCAATTTGCACTAGAGGTCTTTCCTGTGATCCATGATTCCCGCTGGTGTTTTAATTTGCGATCATGGACGTTTGATAATTATGAGCCATTTGGTCTGGAGGCATTAAGTGTACCTGACTAATAAGCGCCAATGTGATGAATTTCAAAGTTCTCCTGCAAATCTTGAGAGCTAAAATTTGCGAAGTTTTTCATGTTAGTTAAATATCGAGTAAGAATTTTCACCTTGTGGAGCTACATCTAACCTTGAATCTTTGAATTGAAAATACTCAATATTGAATTCGAATATTCTTCTTTTCATTACTCATTCATGAACATCGAGCTTAGTTTTCAGCGATAGTGATTTCGTGGATAGGATGTGCCAACACCTCAGTTCTTTATGGTTCCAATTTATTGAAATTTATCGGTCTATATATCTTACGAAGCGATAAGATCGCTTGCGATATATCTTACAATTCGTTTGTGTGACGAGTCTGATGAATGTTTCTGAAACTATTTACTCAATATCACAATTTTAATAACCAGAGCAAATCAAAATTCCACGATTCATTTTCCTCCTTTCTAACTTGCGAACCTGGTTGTGCTCTTCTCGGCGAGCTGATGATAATTATCGTTGCTGTTTTTGGACTACCTCTTGCCGCTCACCGTCCATCTCTCGTCTAGTTTGAAGCACATTTGTGGCGTTTGGGAACTTTCGTGTTTGAATTTTTGTATTATTCGATTTAGAGAAAAATTTATAGAAAAATGGTGCCCCTTTTTAGTGAGTAGCGGTTCGCAATTCCCTTCGCGGTTTCACTTTCTAGCAGTCGGAAACGTTCCTGCTCCCCTCTATATTTGTTAGAAATAGAACATCGTTAGCAGTGTGACAGCGGCTGTTCGCACAGGTGTAATGTTACTGTTTTCATGAAGACTAACTGCATAGTTTGAAGTTTTCTTTTTATGATTCGAGTCGTCGATTTTCTTCGCCCACTCGCACCTGTTCAGTAGGAAGTTTACTTAGTTGCTACTCATAGCTATTGTACTCATTGTTGATTATTATTTTCAACTACCTTCATTTATGTGAAAATAATTGCTGATAATTATTTACAACGACCGTTGTTTTTGTGGTTATTATCTTCGCAGTTTGAATAATTGCTTAACGCGGTTGACGAAGTGTCCCGAGATTGGCAATGAATGTTGGTGGATTTGTATATTGCACTGATAACAGGTGCTCTTTTACCTAATTTGTATACATGAAGTGAGAGAGCTCTCAGAGAGATGGATCTTAACTAGTTCTTTTCAAACAAATGGGATGATCGTGATGGGAGAACAGGGAGTGTAGGCGTGTCAGGTACTAAACTTGCCTGTATCTCAGTGGCTATCGCGTCTGGCATAGACGCGCCCTTCTTTCTGGCCAATCAGAGCGTATTACGGCCGCACTCTGTTATCGTACCGCCTGAGTGACTCGTCTGCTAGCTGTTGCTGCGTCTCATCTGAAGCGTTTCATGCAGCAGGAAGTGACTCATAATAGCACTAATATTAAAGTTTTTCTATCTGTTATTCACATAGCGACAACATAAATCTACAATATTTCACCGTTTCATTTCTTTATGAATGGAAATTAAGTGACTCACGCTATCTGAAAGTTAAACTTTCCGAATATCATTGCCTTATGAAATGAACAGATTCAACAATGAATACTGCAAACGCTTTAGAGTAGACTGGGTATATACATTTAGCTCTAGGCAACTGATATGGAACTTTTACAGTCGTGCGTGATTCTTCAATTGGGTTGCTACGTCTCTTAACACACTGGAAGATTGGGAATTCGATTCTAAACATTTCTGCTCATTGCCTGGAGCGGATGTGCCGAGTAGAGGTCAATTGCATAGCCACCCCTGGGTTTTCCTGTCTTACTTCGCTGTATTTTTTCATGTATCTATAATTTTTTCATGCATCGGCTACTGCACGATCGTGCTGTAGCCGATATGGACCGAAACACGATTCTAATTTGATCAAATTTTAAATTTTCCGTGTATCTATCCAGAGTGAGAAATATCATGAGCACGTTAGGTTTGAAACGTAAAAACGAAAATAATTTATTTTATATGCAGTTTCCGCCTGTACGACCGAATGTTTATTTTAATCGGTATCAAAAGCGGATTCAACTTTTCACAATAGAATATTATCTATTCCAACATGATGGACGTTTTCAAACTCGAGAATGTTTCTCGTTGATTCTTCTTGTAAAGTGACGCGTTGGCACTTAAAGAATTTGATGTAATTCTGAGCATTGATGTACTAAATGCCTGATGCACTGTTTGCGTGCAACATTGTTGTTTTTGTGTTTTTAAATGCCCAAGTATGATGAAAGAGGCTGGTTACTCACTGTACAACCAGTTGGGCTCCTTTTTTAAATTCGCTTTCTAAAAATTTTGCTTGCCTTCCTCCATGCTCAGGAGTTGACCCGTCGGCCTTACAGAGGGTTGCCGCTGTGTTGAAACCACGAATTGTTGGGAATTTTTTTTCGGTTTGGTTTTGCATGGGCTTCATTTTTTCCTGTTCTGAGTTTTGTTTTGATTTCCTACATTTTTCTTTCGCTTTCTGTGTGTCGATCGATCAAGCTTCCTAGGGATACAGCAAGCGTTCGATTTTTTGTTAGACCTCCTTTTTGGATCTAGACATTTTATACTGCAAAGAAGAGTGAGAACTCGTTAATGCATTTATCCTGCAACTATTCACTTTGCGGTGTATTAAATATGATGAAGTAATTGTTTTAAATGTATTTATATTTTTAAAATTTCATTTTCCTTCTGTTAGGACGTGGAGAAGGATTGCAATCTCAAATTTTTGTTACGACGCCAAATGGACTCGACCTTGTACTATCCCAAACCGATTTGCGCTGTTTGAAAATGTTTTGAATGTTACTTGAGAATATGATTGTACCTCAAACGATAAAAGCCCCTTTCCTTGGTAAATACTCGTTATTTGTTTTCAGTATCCAGCTAAGGGTGCTTGTAATAGCCCATTTCATCCGTCGTAAAACCTCAGTCACAGGGGAACTCACCCTCGCTTTTCTCTGCCGTTGAGGTGCAGATGAGAAGCCAAGTTCGCTTCTGGCATCCAAATTAAGAGCATACGCAAAGCTTTGAATTCGGACAACTTTTAATAAAAGTGATCTGCGATTGAAAGAAAAATTTAAATAGTTTTTCTGGTTGCCATTTGGAATATGTGTTTAGATGAAAGTTATGCTCGAAAAGATAATTCAATAAAGTTGAAGAAAATTCATAGTGCTGAATCCTAAATTTCTTTGTTAAATTAGAACAAACTAAGTAATTAGATTACCCAAGCTCGTTCCACTTACAAGCGTTACCTGTACACATAACATTCGGTAGTCGTAAGATTCCCTAGTTACCTGTCATGTTGTCTTTAAGTAGTTACAGGATAGTTGTAAGATTTCGCTTAGCTTCTACCCTCATAGCGTGCTAGCCGCTGTGGCTAATTGACGTATGGGTTAGGGGCTAAAATTCATTGATAGTCCTACTTACTTTATATGTGCTACCGATTGAAATGTACAATTTTTTTGCAATTTCTCTTCACACGTAAGTCACGGGAGCGCAAGACGGGAAAAGACAGAAGGGCAGTTGAGGTGATCAAAGTCTTTCTGAAAATGGGACAATCTTAACACACCGAGAATTTCCCAATTCGAATTTC
>VOMN01045072.1:0-58403 GCA_014899125.1 Orchestia grillus
ATTCCCATGCTTTAAAAAGAGTCGTTAGTGTGCTCATTATAGTTCAGGTGCGCAATAGCTCGTATGACTTTCTTCTGAAGGGGAAAAACTTAGTTCGTCTTGATTTTATCGGTCCCATACCATACTTCTACTCCATGTTGAAGAAATGGGTGAATAAGTGTATGTTACAAGATACCTAAAGTATTCTTGTGAAACAAAATATTCTTTAAATGCCTTAGAAGGACTAACTAATGTTTCAGATAAAACCACGTCGATCCCTATGTGAAAAATACTGAGGATGAGTATTCAAAAATCTCGATATTTATTTCTGGCTCACCGTGTTATTTAGGTCCAATGTTGGAGTTAAATCGCCTTGAAGACGATCGTTATTCCATCGTCTTCAGTTGAGTTCATTTCTTTCTGTGTCGGACCTACCTCAGCGAGGTGTGGTGCGACTGCGTACTAAAGTTCACCTTTCTAGGCAAATACGATGCCTCTACCAGCGGATTTTACTGCCAGCGAATTTTACTGTATCCATTTAGACCGTCATGCTCAATTTTCCATGGGATTCCAGCCGAATTATGGTTCAACATTAGATCATAAAAATATTTTGAAGTACAAATCAGAATATCTGGCGCGAATTAATAGTGAAAGCTTCCAAACGCATTATGTTTGCATAATCGTGGAAACATAAAATTAAAACCGGGAGTAGTCTCAAGCCGAACTTTGGTGGATTTGTCCATAGAGTTTCAATCTGTATTGTCTGTAACGTGTTTCCTAACATCGTCCTTGGATATCTTTACGATGAAAGATATGCGTATTCTTCCACCTATTGTAACTGATACTATCGCGTGTGTCCTATCGAAATTATTATGGTAAGGTATGTGTATTAATGAGTGAACAATATTACATACTTAGCTTTCGGATCGGAGAGTGTAGGTTCCGTAAACCTTTGAAAATGTTTTCTAACTTCGCTAAGAGGAACTAATTGTACTAACTGGACCTTGTTCTTTCAATTTTCGTCAATAATTTCAAGCTTGTCTTTCCAATTATACTGCACGTTAAGCACGTGCGCTGACCCTTACATTGACGGTACACTTTGGGTATTTGTGATAAATCACACCATCAAAACGTGAGTATAGAGTCAAATTTTCATTAAATCGTATTTTGGCATGATCGATTTTCAAAAACAGTCTTACTTATTTACTTTCTGTTTTTTTCCGTGAAGTTGTCTCTGCGAACTTCTTTAGAATTCGATTACTTTCGCTGCGCTGTTCGCTTTGATTAGCTTCAAGTCCTATTTTTATAACCTCAATTTGAGGTGAGTTGCCTGAGTGCTGCCCTCTCTCTCTGGCCACAACTCTGTCGGATAAATCTGACTTCAATTTACTGAACAGCCGATACTTAGCTCGATAGAGGCCTAAGTGTTGCCACAAAGCAGTCATTTGGACCATCCTAAATTCCAATCTTTGAGTGCACTGACAAAGTAGAACCCAGGAAGTCTCAAATGTCTAGCGTTAGTAAAAATCAATATTAACTAGGCTCCAGTTTCACAATTTTCCTCAGAAGCAAATTTAGAGAGTGGCTTAAAAGAAGGTAAGCAAATGTGTTAGGAGGTAAGAAAATAATATATCTATTATATTCCGTGTGTGTGTGTGAGCAAGGTTCAAGTATGAAAGTTTAGTTAGGATATTTCAACAAAAGTGTCAATATGTTTGGCGAATATCATGCGCATTTTTTATTACTCCCTACTTCAACCCTTTGAGAATTACATGGCGCTTCAATTTTGGTAAATTTTTGCTTGGTGTTATTAAACTATTTATATTTAATTATCTAGAGAATTATGGAGACTTCTAAAACACAAGACATTCAAATATTGTGCGATAAAGACCATGCGGTCTTTTAACATATTAGTAATTATAATTAATCAAAATCGATAATTGAAATTTTTCATTGACTTAGTTATTTGTTAACAGCATGATTAGGTATCAAATAAATTTGGAGAATTATTCGTTAGTTCAGGACTCAAAAGGTAAAATAGGTCAAAAATTGAAAGCTTGAAGAGCAAGGGTTACAAAATCGCTTGCTATGTATACTTTCATCAAGCACTGATCTGTTCGAAAAGAATCCTCCATTTAATTTCTATTTTCATTTAATAAGATAGGAGCTGTGAATACAAGTTTCAGATACTTTGAGTGCGTAGAAGTAGATGCCGCAGTGAAACGTGTCCAACATGCGAGCTCTGTGATGCCGGGGAAAACCGTTTTCTGTGAAATGGTTAGAGCTTAGCATTCGGCACTCGAATGAGCACGAATAAATTAACACATTAGTGATGGATATGCAAAATACATTAGGCATGTCCTTTGTGTTCTACAAAATTCGGCATTAATAGGTTAAGTTGCCGGTTAATATTATATTTATTTCCCAGCGGCCAACCGCACAGAGCGTCCTATTCATCATACAGCCTTCATTTTAGAGTCATTTGATAGAATATTTCCCTGAGCGGTGGAAATCTATTTTTTAGAGGCGTATAACAAAACAAAATGATGAAATATTAATTCATATCCTACAATCTGTCTCACGATCCTGTGCTTCCTCCCTGTCACGCTAGGGTCACGCTAGGGTCACGCTAGGGTCACGCTAGGGTTACGTTAGGGTCACGCTAGGGTCACGTTAGGGTTGATTAACTTATGGAAGTGAGATATACCGTTCTCTAAGACGTTGCGTCATATTTAATTTACCCTTTTATTTATTACTCAATTAACCTCAGACTTCCAAGTAAGCTGCCACCACTGGTCGAAACCAGAAAATATATATAAAATATATATTTATAAGCTCATGGTAATGTGGGAATGAATATGAGCGGAAGGCTATAACTGATTTAAGGGATCGTCAATAAGTCAAATTGCAAATGGAGTAGTTTACCTCGAAGATATGTTTAGTATTTGATAATTTTACGTTCATCTCATTCGTTGTTTATTAATTTATGCTTTTCAAACCGTGGAGCGACTAAATATGATGCAGAGATTTTCAGTGCTCTAATTACTACTTAATAAACACGGTAATGAGGCGCTCAGGATCAAGTAATATTCACTCGAGACATCCTACATATTGCTACTCATGGACAGCGACAATTCTTCTGAAATAATTTGAAGAACACAGTTGTTCGAGATCTACCTAGAACGAGCATCTGATCCAACCCTGTCTTGCATGATTCTCTGTCGTAACTCAGAGGCCAACGAGGGAAACTATAGAAATAACTTAACTGCGGTGTTGGGGAGTCGGGGCTGGAGAGGGGTGAGAGAGATGACGTTATTTATGCATTTAATATTTATTGGACAAATTGAGTTTAGATGGCGTGACGTTACCCACACGATCCAATATTCTGGCTCACATTGTGCGAGATGGGCCCGACACCCGCAAGGGCGCGGTCCAACACTTGAGGACTCCTTCGGTCCCTGCTCCCTCTCTCAACGCCAGCGCTGAAGTGAGGGCCTCCTGCTTTGAAATGTTCGTCTGTCGCCTCTCAGGCCGCTTGGTGAGGCCTTTGTTCGCGATAAAACTCAAACGGCCGCCATCTGACGAATTCGAACACCTAATTACTTGAATAACGTGAAGCATTCGTAAATGAAGAAGTCTAATATTTTCTTCTTCTACATAAATCAATGTTTTAATTTGAAATGAATCCTAAAAAAGTATGTGTAAAATAACACTCAGAAAAATTATTGAAGTCGGCAACGCTAGTGAGCGTCATCACTAGCGTCATCAAGTTAAGAAGGAAGAGGAAGAAAACATAAAGAATCGTCAGTAAAGAAGGCATGGAAATGGAAAGAAGCAAAGGGAGCACGAAAGATAGAAGTCCCGAAGGCCTAACCAAAAGCTGAAGTAAGCTAACAATGTCCCCTGGGGATGCTAGTCCCCATAGGATAATAAAGATAAATCTAACCCTATTGCCTATGGCCTATCCTATTCCCCCCTAGGAGTAATGAAGAGATACAGGGTCTCACGCCGTGCTGGCTCAAGACTGTGATCCAGTTCACTCGGCAGTAGGGCGAGAAAACAGTGTTTATTCAGTAATTTTGAATACTTGAACAGAACTTGCAAGGACGAACACCCTTCTAATTGACCTCGTGATCTTGACCACCAGGCAATGGACCACCAGGTGGGTCGTACGCTTCTAGTCCAGCTGCTCTGGTCGAAGGTTTGCGTAATGCGCGGCACAATTTTGTGGACGATGAAGCGCGGCGTCCCTGCCACTCAGGCACGACTTGATGAAATCGATGATCACGGTAAGAGAAAGTATTGCAGTTTTGTTTATGAATCACTAATCTATGCTGTAAAATAATATGCAAAGCTTATATAAATATTTTTCAGGCGTGCGTAGCCACTTCTTTAAACAATGAGGGATTTCGCTAGGAGAACATTCACGGTCCTGACTCTCGCGTACGTACTCTTACCAGACTCTCGTGTACGTACTCTTACCAGACTCTCGTGTACGTACTCTTACCAGACTCTAGTGTACGTACTCTTACCAGACTCTCGTGTACGTACTCTTACCAGACTCCAGTGTACGTACTCTTACCAGACTCTCGTGTACGTATTCCTAATCAGCGAGACTGCCAGTCATGACAGTTAGAATCTATGATACAGGAAGGTGTGTTATTTCACATGAGATTTGGCATCATTTTGGACAGTTTCGGGACGCTAGTACATTTTTTGTCAGAATGCATAATGACGCTACCGTGCTGAGCTAAATGCATCTGCCTTGAGTTTTAATTAAGCTATGAATAATCAATTTTTGTTTGTCATGAGTCTCTCTGAATACAGATCCTGAAACAGCTGATCTCAGGGGAAAAATACAATGATTATAGTAAAATTATAATAATAATGATGATAGAAGTGACTTAGAGTTCTAGCTTCTGATGCAGGCCTTAAGTGAAGGTAAAAGACTCACTGACTTCAACAGCGTACCTGGTCAGCACAGTCCCTGCCACCATGAGAGTTAGTTCCGATGTTCCATTAACTATAATCGTTTCTATTTCAAAATATTCAAATTATAATTTCTCTCGTTATAATGGAACGATAGAGTGCAAAAACCTGTTTACATACATACGTAATATATACTACGTATGCTCAACGAAGCCGCGAAATTACATTAATATATAGTAAAAGGAGGTAATGATTACAACTAAATCATGTTAGAAGCATTCGAGCTGAGCTTGACACACTTATGTGTATCCAATCGCAGTGAACGTGTCGAGGCATGAGATGCCCTGCGTCGAGGGATTGGACCCTTACACACACACAGCATGTACGTGTGTGTACGCGTCAGCCAGCACATTGCGCGTTCGGGCCCTAGGCTGCAAGGCAAACCGTTCTCAAGGTGTTATATCAGGTAACTCTGGCCACAACTTACCACTGTGTTCATTTGCTCATCGAAGTTCATATTTTTGAATGATGAATTATAAAATTTAATTTTCATCAGAAAGAATAGCATGTTTATTTGAACTTTCAGTAAATTATGATATTTAACACTTTAAGCGCGACGTGTCCACATGTGGTCACAATTTTA
Organism: Orchestia grillus; assembly: GCA_014899125.1. Lineage (NCBI taxonomy): Eukaryota > Metazoa > Arthropoda > Malacostraca > Amphipoda > Talitridae > Orchestia > Orchestia grillus. The sequence continues at coordinate 5,552 of VOMN01045072.1, forward strand.
CCTGTGTGGAGAACCGCACTTAAAGTGTTAAAATAAATTAGTTTCCCTTTCTAACGCTAAGCCTAAACATTGGTTTATGATGAGCTTCGTTGTGGATGTGAGATTTTTATTGCAGCGACCGCCGAGGAGAACATTCTTCGCATAGACCTAATGTGTTGTATTATGTCATTACACTCTAATTCTTATTAATTTGTGTAAGGGACACCCAGGACCCATATTGTAGGATAACTATTAGGAAGCATCCAATGGGCTTTTTTATATTTATTACCCAAGCTGTTTTTACTAAATTCAATCCAAATTATATTAACGGGTCCCTATAATTTTCTGAAATATGACTTCTTGCTAAATCAACTTTACAAAATTACAGCCAATGATATTTTTTCTGCAAATTCGATCGCGGTTTCATCCATTTTAATCCTGATCCCTGTGAAACTTTCTCCATCAATATTGCATTTATTTTTGTCGACGTAGCCTATTTACAGCGTAACATATCGTATGTCTAAAATGTTCGCTCTTTCGTCCCTTGAAAACGCACGCTGCTTCAGCTTGCGAAAGCTTGGGTAACAAAAATCTAATGCCCACTGGATTTTTCCAAATATTTATCCTACTCTAATATTTACGTGATTGAGTATTTTTAAAACTTGATGCAGAAAACTGAAGGAATACAAAGCTAGACGCGGTGAATCGTAAAATTTGAAACATAATGGGGTACCAAACAAGACGTTCTGAAGATTTTTTATTCCAGATGAAAACATGAACCTTAGTTATTTCCTAAACAAACGCTGACACAGCCAATATCCAAGATCTAAATCAATGGGAGATAACTTTACTTACACATCGCTTGCATTTTCCTCAGAATCAAGACGCGAGTAAATTTTCCTTCTTAGCACAAAAAAAGTCGCATCTTGGATGTTTTCAAAAGAACACAGCGTAAGTTTCTAACTGCAAACATTCACTGCGTCAGAGATGCCACGCGCACTGCTAGCGGTCTGTTACAGAAAATCTACCGGCAAGACGGCCAAGGATTAAGATGTCCTCGAAGAAAAGCCAAAATCAGGTACTCAGGACATTACAGAAGATTCTGCAAGGACGATTCATTTGAAGGAGTTTGGTATTTAAATCTTTCTCATAGTGAAAAAGTATGAGGGAGACGAAATAATTTAAATCCCCACATTATTCCTTGATCGTTAACAATATCATCTAACCAGTTTAACAAAACAGAGAAAGTTCATCGATTGGGCTAGAAGTTAAAACTGCCTGAAGTCGTACTAAAACTTAATCTCTTTGAACCACAGTTGACAGAAGCAAAAAATCTAACGTATTATTCGAAGGAGAAAGTTGTACGCAACAACATCGAGACAGAGAGAGTACATAGTTGCCGAGAAGATAGGACCAGAAAAATGGCACGGAAGAATGCTACCTACCTAAATGACACAGCTAAAAGTTGCACAAACATGGACGTGAAAAAGTTCATGGCTAGAAAGAGAGCGTAGAAGATCTTTGTACACTATACACTTGGTATGAGTTGCAAGAATAGGGGGTTAACCCTTCGCATCGTTCACAAGTTATACAATAGGAAAATAAATTATTATAAATACTTATACAATTTCTATGACTCTCTACATCAATGGCCTTCACGCTGGAAGACAAAAAATAGTAACTAAGGTCAACACAGGATGATCACTATAAAAGAGGATCACCTTCACCAGGAGGCTCTTCCAAAGGGAAATGAGTCTCCAAAAGTCCTTCTGGAGCGGTAGGATGCAAAAAAACGTCGTCTTCTTCTGCTGGAGGGCTGACGTCAAATGTTATGGAAGAAGACTCGAGCGGAGATAAAATAAGTGGCATGGTCGCTACGCGCCTAATGTAGTCGCCCCCCAAACATCGATGGCTTGGGGATTCGCATCTCCTTCGAAGGTTGCTGTCCGAGGGGCACCGCCTGCTGCGCAGGTGGCGCGAGCGAGGCCTGTCTTTGGGAGTGGGTGGGAACTTGACACTCGTAGAATTGGACTCTGCGCCAAGCTGCAGGCCATTCTCTACGTCACAGTTTTTATCACCACCAGTACTGAACAGTCGTTCCTCGGGTGACGAGTCTTCAGGTGAGGCTTCAGTATCTAAATCTTTATTTACACTCACAGACTGTGAAGAGATGGTACTTAATTTTCTAGGAATAAATCCTACGGCTAATCCAGCCAAACGGTAAGTGGGAGTTAGGAAAGCAGTTACTTGGGTCATATCTTCTTCTTCAAAACTATCTTGTTCATAAACGCACGAAAGATTATCTCGCTTCACAGCTTTGTTTCCACTCACACCTATAGCATCACAAGCAAGGTTGTTCGTTAGGTACGTCTCTCGTTCAACTGCAGTTTGTCTTTGCAATTTAGGTTTCGGCCTTTTGAAGCTATTCCCATTATTCGGAGCATGTTGTAGTACCATAACGGTCGAATTCATTCCACCTCGACTATCAGCTCTTCGTTCTCGAAACGACCCTAATTTGAGGGACATTTGAGAGTCATTTTTCCCAAGAACTCGCGATGCTCCGCTAGATATGTCCGAGGAGACTGATGATCGGGAAATTCTCCAAGTTGAGGTGGAGGCTGTTGTCGCTGAAGAATCATTTCTTGACGAAGACAAATTGCTCTCCTGAGAAGGTTTCCGGGTCAAATACCAGGAGCTGTGTCGTCGTCGGTCTAACAACCTCAGGGAGAGAGGCATCTTCCCTCGTTTCCAGTTGTCAGAGTAAGATGAACTGTACGCGTCACTTGACAAGGAAGTGTTGCGAAAATTTTTGTTAGCTAGCTTATTTTGTTCGTTATTGAATTCATTGCTCATATTTCTCTTTGATCGTCTTCGGTGACAGTAAAAGAATTTTAATATTGATATTCGCACCCTTTGACTGAAATTGGGAGGAGGTTGTTTTTTTGACTGACAGTTGCAATCTTCCCCGTTGGAGCGAGTGGACTGCTCGACGGCACTGTTGGTGTGTGCCGGCGTCTGTCTGTTGCTGAAGTTGGACGAGTGGCGGCAGCGGCCGATGCCGCGAGTCACTCGAGATTCTTCGATAGTCTTGCACAAAGTAACGCAGTCTTTCTTGAACTGCTTCGTTAAAAGAGCGTATAAGAACGGATTGCAGCAGGAGTTGAAAGGTAAGACGAATACAGTGAATACTTTGGCTTCTTCTAACGTGATCAAATGTAATCCAAATGCCGCAGTTACAGAAAAGAAAGCAATAGGAGCTAAACAGATGAAGTCTGTGAACACTAACAGCGCCATTCGCTTCGCAATGCGAGAGTCATTGCTATTCCAAGCTTGGGACCCTCTAATTGAACAGTATATTTTCAGATAGCACATCATTAATATAACAAAGGCAGAGCCATTGATGAACATCAAAATCACTACGTACCACAATCCACCACCCCCTGTTTCGAAGGGCAAACACACAGCGAACTTTCGATAGTCAGACACCCCGATGAGGGGCAGCGCCGCCATCGAGCCCGCAAAGACCCAGCCGCCGAGCATGACGTAAGCGGCGTGCCGTAAGGACAGGCGCTTGTTCAGGTGCATGGCGTGGGTGATGGCATAGTTCCTCTCGAGGGTGATGACTGTGAGGGTGTACACTGAGAGCTCCGAGCTCAGTACGCCTATGAACCCCGCCGCCTGACAGCCTGTCGACATCTGCCACGGGATGGCGTACATGCGGAACTCGCCCAGCGTAGAAGCATCAACTACGGCCAAAAAACCTGCACCAATAACGGGCCATTATTGAGGTAATTAGACTTCAAGCCGGACGTATAATTAAGGGGAACCACCATGTGAGCTCGTTCATTGTCTAGGCAAAGATACACGAAGGTTTCAGGTACCAGAATAATTATTTTCCAATGAAAACGTTAGAGCAAAAACATTTCAAAAAACATCACGTTATACTTGTAAAAATATTAACAGTATGTTTCGAGCCCTAACCCTTCTTCATCAAATTCCGAGAAGGATGAAATATCTCAAAATAGTATACAAGGTTAAAGTTACAAAAGACAATAAAATAGGGCCAATAAATTAAAACAAGAAGTTCGTGACCGCGAGAGCATCCATAAAAAGAAGCTATAGAAGATTTAACCTACAATGAGAAGAAGATGGGCGCTCTGCATGTCGTAAAGATGATGTTTTTCCTTATGTTTAAAGAGGAATTGTAAAATTCTAGGACTAGAGGTGCAGAGACGAGGTTTACCTATGTTTTCTTGCGATATCCTTCATGGTAGAGAATACTGTTAAATATCTATTACAGAAGTATCCTATTTTAAGAAACCGAAAATACTTAAATCGGGCGAAATTAAACTTCCTTTTTTCCAATTTTTCAGGCACATCTAAGGCCATAAAAGAAGTGTGAGATAAAAACATACATCGTAAGTCTATGAAATGCTAAACTCTTATTGACAGCAACCATAATTGTGAATTTTCAGTTTAGAATGAATATTAATACGGAGTGAAACGTATTTCAAAACCCCAAACCTACTTTTGATATTTTTTTACGTTCAAGAACGAATTTAAAGTGTATGAAGAAAAGACACAAATGACTAAGTATCACAAAACACAGTAAAACAAATTTCTTTATCTGGTTCAACTAATATTCACTTCACCTACGAGAAAGGTGAATCTTGACTTGGCTTCCCACTGTAGGTATTAATCACCATTGCATTATCTATCTAGTATAATAGTAAAACTCAGGTCGTCTGGTTTGTTTGCATGTTTGAAGTCGTGCACAGAAGAGAAAATATACACTTATGTGTGATGTAAAAGAAAGGAATTTAAGTCGGGCAAGTTAGTAAAGTGGATACGGGAATGAGAAAGAGGGCAGGATCGTTTGTCTGTGGGTTCTGAGATATTCGAAATTTATACTCTTCGTTTAATCCTTTATTGTGGATACCGACTTAACTGCATAGGATATATTTCTGGATACGGCTTGATTTTGATAAATTCTAATTGACCCAATGGGTCACGTGTCGTCTAGTTCTTCTTAAAACTTCAATATATGATTTGCAACATAAATACATCAACTTACGAAAGAGACACAAATTAATGGAGTTCTTTAACACTTTGACTGCGACGTGCGCCATATGTAAAATCTGAATCCTAATTTTTCATTTCTAACTTACGCACAACGCATGCTGACTTCATCTCAGACCACCGCCTCACAACTCGTCTCTCTCCTATTCCACACGGCATAAGCTCTATGAAAATGATTTCTACTGCACTAGTACGATTAGCAGAGTACGATTAGTCGAGTGCGATCCAGGCTTAACGAGTTCTGCTCCGTGATTTTGTTGCACACTAAGGCAATCCCAGTTACAGTTGAAATCTCACCGAGATAAATTCCCATGAAGAAATCGGCGAGCGCTAGGTTTGCCACGAGGAATCGTGGCACGTCGAGCTTGGACCTGGCGAAGCACAGCACCACCACCACCGTGCCGTTGCCCAGCAGCGCCAGCAGGAACACGATCCAAACTCCGCACCGCAGCGTCCACCAGTCGAAGAGGTCTCGGCACGGCATGAACGGACCTGCACGATCACCAACGCTACCCAATTACGTACAGAAATGCAAAGCAAGTACGGATTGCCTGACGATAGAACAACAAGAATAAGAGCTCAAGGTAATTTTTTAAGCATGGATGTTCCATGCGGGTTGCATATTTCGACATTAATTATTTCAGAACGATTTCTACGCTTTACCAATTTGGTTGCGCAAATTTTCGAGTTGTTTCGCTCGGAACTAGCGAAACAACCCGTTTCTTTACCTAAATGTTGCATAGTTAGAGAAGGAACCATTGCAAAAAAATACCCCAAGATGATTCAAGGTAAATCCCATTTATTTTGGGATATTTACTCGTACATACAGTAAGCATTTTGAAGAATCACTCTTTAAATTCGAGCCACTGTTAATTTAATATGCTGGAAAGTCTCGTTGACATAGAGCTGCCCAGCGACACTTTTAGACACAGTGAACTACTCTCGACGGTAGATACGCAAGTCGCCGCACTGCATTTCAATGCTTCGATAGCGGCTTAATATTATGAACCTGTTTCACTGGAATTGTGCTTGGTGACAGGTTTCACAATGGAAAAACTTGATTTTTATTTTCATCAAGTCACGTTTAATTTACTTCTTCAATATGACTGATTGCCTCATTGGGTGAAATGTTCGTTACCCCGGGTCATTTGCTGAATCGAAATAATTGGAAAACGTTCTTGGACAAATGAAATTTATTTCTAAAACATTGACTGTACCAGTATTAAGATCAAAACAAGGTTACAATCAGTGTTTCAGACCGTGCCATGTCAGCATTAAACATTAAAAAACAGACGGTTGCGAGCAATTACGAAACTTTTCAACTGTGTCCGGGCACGACACGCAGACAGTATTCTAGTCTAATTAGGTTACTAATTAGTTTAAATTTCCACATCCACATGAAATGGAATCCTGAAAGAACGAACAGAAAGGAGATTCAGCATCGAATACACATAAGGAACAGGGAATCTATGCACAGGGAGTGTTCTCTGACAGGATCCCCTACGTATAGAAACAGCTACTTAAAAATGAAGAGGAAGAAAAGACAAAGAAGAGAAAGCAAAGAAGATGCGAAAATAAGAAGAATCGAAGTAGACATGAAAGATAGAATTACCGATGGTCTGTCTGTACCTGAGGTAACCTAACAGTGCCCTTTAGGGATCTAGTCCAATTCTGAATATCGTAAAACTCGAAACTTTCCTGAATTTCCGCACAAAATTAGCTCACCGACTTTACTCTATGTCATTGTTCTCTGTACTAACCAAAGGATGGCGAGTAACACGATCAACATATTTGAAAAACTTATTAATTCTTTGACTTTTTAGCTCGAAATGAACAACATTTTACACACTGACGTCTTCGTATCTTTTACTCTCCCCCCATGAAGATACTGGAACTAGAGCTTTGTGACAGATTTAGAAAAACCTTCCGTCTATCCTGTTTTCCACTTCCAGCGTCTCACTGAGGCCCTCAATGAAACTCTCAATGGGCCAGCGAAGCAACATTCTGTAACCTCCCATTTTCTTCCAGTGTCTGCGCCGGATCGTACTTTTTTTTAAAGAACATCCCGCGTACAGCAACATAATGATTTATGGTTAGTCGTTCATTTATAGAAGACGCAATGAAAAAGGGAAATTTATAAATATTCCGATGAATTGAACCGTGATGTAACGTGAAATAATGAGCAGAATAGATACTGTACGCCATTGGTGCCGCATGGGATGGAAAAGTGAATCTATTTCAACGTTCTCTGAGTTGAGACCTGCTCGACACTGCTGTTATATAATAGAGACATTTTAATTTCAACTGTGTTTTCTACTCACTTTTTCCAACATTATACAGATTGAACCTACTTTTTCACTTCGATTAGGCGAGTTTCAAGCTTGTAGATTTGCTGTAAGTGTTGAGAGTGTTTCCCAAACTTAAATACTACTCTACTGTACTGCTATGTTTTAACGGAGACTGTACGGAACAGAAAAAAGAGCACATCTTGCAACGGTCTAAAATGACTTACTAGATAGGTAAGAAGATATTTGCCAGAAAATATACCATGTTAAATGATTTGCAGTAAGCCCTGATACTTAGTTACGAACAGTATGTAATTTAGCAGCTCTATTTTTTTCTATTTTTAGGTTCCTCAATCATCAGAAATTCTTCAGCTACGGCAGAGAATCCGAGACACGAACCTTTTGATATGTTCACATTGACGAAAGCAAGTACGACGATGCATAAAGATGAATTTCTAACTGTGCCATTAACCTTCAAGCATATTTTGGTAGGCACATAAGCCGTAGAGCGTATTCTGCCCACGAATGACGGCATTATCAAAGTGAAACTTTAATTGAGCGCGATGTCGGACCTGGATCAGGAAGCCAGGCGTGTTTTACGATGCTGTCGTACCGACGCGCTATGAACTCGCATCATACGAACTAGCGCGCACAGCTGTGTCGTAAAACACGAGCTCCACCACCAACGAGACGCGGAACGAGCAACTTTTGAAATGTAATCAGCACACATAACGTGGCAGGGGTGCGAAAAGGTCATTATCGTTGCGTAAGTTCGGTACGATGCGCCAGTTAAGTGTGGAAGAATGGGAGAAGTATTGCCATTGGATGGAAGGAAACAAAAGCTTTCGCTAAAACCGACATCTTGACTTGAAACATGAAGTCAGCATACGATGAACACATTAGAAAGTATACATGATTATCATTAATGAGGGCGAAATTTAATCAAGACAAGGTGGCCTACTGAGCAACAAAAAATGTAAAAATGCTAACAATTCACTCCTTCAACGAGACTCACGCTAGAACTGAGCGTAAACAGGGGTGGAGAAGGAGAAATGGTGATGATAAGCGAAAAATTTCCTTTTTTTTTTGCATTGCATAGGAAATTTGTCCCTCATGGGCCAGATTAAAAAAGGAACGAAAGTTTCTTCGTAGCTTCCCCGTTCTAACAATCCATTCGACTGTGAGTTAGCTAAAAATTCAGCCATTCAATTCTTAGTCGGATGAATATGCCGTGTATCCTAAAATTAAATATCACGAATTGCAAAATACGTAGGCAGACTGACGAATTGTACCTACATCAACCAATTTTAAAATACATGCATAAATACTTCTTACACCAGGAACTAATCAGCATTTTTTAATCTTTCTAACAGGAAGCAGAACAAGGCCTTTCTTAGTTCTCAGTTTCGGCCCTCAGGTCGCAAGGTCTGAGCTCATGAGAGGCGTCAGCGAGAAGCCTCCAAAATATGCAAATGGGAACAAAGCCATCGGAAAGCAATAATTCTTGCATATATTAACATGTATGAAAGCCGTAGTTAGCTATACATAGACTGCGCCAAGTGAGCCTATGTGCATACGACACCGATCTAGTTGCAGCATCATTACTGCCGAGATCATCGTTGAGTGAGGTTGAGGGGGGGGTGGGGGTGTGGGTGCGTCGGGATTCGTGCGCATTTATAAGATTTGATTAGCCGGCTCCAGCCATGTCAACAATCTTGAATTTACGCTTTATATATTTTTATTGCAGCCACTCATTACGCTTACATTTTTGTGTTAGTTTGTCGTAGCTGATACGTGAGGGTGCCGTGTGCCCCGTACGGCACACTCTGGCCATAATGAATAAGGCCCATAAATAGACACAAATATTGAATAAAGCCCCCTGACGAAGCAAGGAATAACCTGCCACTCTCGGCACCGTAATCTTCAGCTGAGCTACATCGACTTAACCTTCGAATTTTCTACACCTGAATTTCGAATTAAGCTAAGAAACTTAACCGATGAATTTTCTGTAACCATATTTGCAAGCAAACCTGAGCAATTTAGCCTTCAGTCTTGCAATTTGAGCTACCGTCGCCAGAGCAGCTAGGTGAGATGACCCGTCTTGGTGATCTAATTTTTAGTGAATCATATTTTTAACAATGAATAATTTTCATAAGTCATTTAAAACTAAATAAAAAAGAGCCGACGTAATTGCGTAGTTAGAATTCAATGAGTAATTGCGTCAACTACGTTGGTTCTTCTTCTTATTTTGAAAATTATGTCTCCTAGAAACCGACCTATTTGTACTAATTATTCATTACTACAATCTAAGGCCATTTATCAATTTTGTGTAATGATTTATAGGTTTCTCAAATATATCTATTATTGACATTTTTTTCATATCTTGTTCGCTCAGTCAATATACCATAATCTGCACAGATACTACACCTTTTTAGCTTCAAATTAAAGTATGTAAAGTTCAAATTAAAATATGTAACGTTCAAATTAAAATATATAAAGTTCAAATTAAAATAAGTAAAGTTCAAATAAAAATATGTAAAATTCAAATTAAAATATGTGAAGTTCAAATTAAAATATGTAAAATTCATATAAAAATTACTGACTTTATCGTGAAATCGCAACAACCATGAGTCATATATACGTACCATTTATGTATATCTTCCTCTACATTGAGAAAGACAGCGAAATTCACATTTTACTTTATTTCTATGTACATGTATGTACATTGATAAATGCATTCCGCATTCATTAAATTTCTACGTACCTAGGAAAAAATAAATATTACATACAGAGAAATTGTAATACAATATTCATTACATGAAAAACACATCAATGTAATCAAACAAAGTCTTCCGGTATAAAATGAAGTCCATAATACATAATTTTATGAAAAAAGAACAAAATGTCACATAACGATAAAAATAAAATGCTAAATATAGACACATCTACATATGCATGTGTAAAATAAACCCACAGAGCATGTTCAAGTATTTCTCCAAAACTTATACGAGCATTGGAAGTCCATACTATCCCTAAAAAACTTTCTTGTCAGACGTCATATGAAGGCAAGTCTCACCCGGCTTCGGGATACAGAGAACTGGAGCTCGAGGGCCGGCGCTGCGAGCTGTGGTCAGGTCCACGGAGCCTGGTGCCTCACCCCCCACCACCTCCGGTGTGAAGCCTTCCACCAGTTTGCTCCATAGGGAACCGAAGTCTTCGCCGCTGACGTCTGACCGATATTGAAGAGCGTGCTAAGTCGAATTGTCACAGGAAAAGAATGGTTTTTATACCAGTATTTAGAGGAGGAGAAATCGGATGGAATCTTACGTATATGTAAGATGGATTATTCTTGAACCTCAAACCCTTACTTGGAGCATGAAAAAACTCAGTAGTAAAGTCTACTTATTGGGAGAAAAATACTTCTTAGAACATTTCCATAGTTGGAAAAAATGATTTAATAAACCAAAGGTAATACATTGAAATCTGTTACATGTTAATATTAGATGGAAACCATTCATGGACGCCTTAAAGTAAAATTCTCAACAAGGCATATGTAATACTCGTGAGGGATGAGAATGAAGATCTCAGAGTGATGTTCATCACACTTTCATGCTCAAATACGTTGAAAATTAAAAGGAATTGACTATGGAACTGGTATAGGTACGTCTCATAGTCTCACATAACAGAAATGAAGCACAGAACTGGGTAGCAGTTCAGCCATTGAGAACAGTTCCACTGGTTGACAAGCAGTGACCAGTTGGCTAGAGAGTAGCAGTTTGTTAGCAGCTTATCTCTGGTGAACACACGGCAGAAGGACAGTATTTTTCAGTCTAAAGTCCGTATGTTCTTCTCTAGTGAAAATTAGCACTAGAAGAAAACTGTTTGAACTAGGAGTCTACCTGATGAGTTTAGATTAAAACTTAGGTACGAGGAGCATTTACGTCGCCTTTGTCTCAACGGGTGTTATTATCTGTCTTCTTAAAGAGTCTAAATAGGAACATGTACAGGGTGATTTAAAAAACGGGCCAAGCGCCCAATATTTAGTACAAGTGGGCGTCCGTTTTTTAGTCATCCTGTACTCGAACAAAACATGCCCTGATCTGCTAAACAGCACCGAACACTGACAAAAATATAATTTACTCAAATAATTAATTTTGCGTACGTCACTCTACGGGACAAACGTCAAGAACAATTAAAAGCGGGTGCACAGGGTGGGGCAGCGAAGTGTAATACGTGAATCTCATTTATTTTACAACTTCATACGTAAATTAAAAAATATAAAAATTATCACGCAGGAAAATATTGTGACATCGTAACTATTGTTCATTTTGAAGAATTTCCTTCGGAAAAAATGAGACAACAAAAGTTCGTGGTTCTCACAAAGTATTTTGCTTCTCACAAAGTATTTTAAGTATAGTATTGCTGCATCAAAGGACCAAAACGTACTTAGATGAAGTAACACTCAAATGTGATCAGCCATGTTATCTAGAATGGAGCCAATTTGACCACAAGAAGAAACTGATATGCTAAATTCGGAGGTTACCTCGTGGAGGGCTTAAGATTTACTGACGTATTTTCGAAAATATCAGTAGTTTTGAGAGTGAGCTTCATATTGTTCAAAAATTTAGCGAAAAGTTTTATACTAAGAAAAAACAAATAATTACTTGGTCATGCAATAAACACAAACTTCCAGGTCAGTTCTATAAATTTCTTCAACAAAGATCAGCAAAAATTTCAACTACATGATGGCCTGCTATCAACTAAAGTGTGACTGTCTTTTGAAGGTTGTACGTGACTTTATTGCTGCTTTACCATTATTTCATATTCAATGCAGGTCATTCTGCACGTTATGAACTGTCTTAAAATTGAATAAATTCCAAACAAGGCTGCTGTGAGAGTTAATAATGACGAAGACACAGAGTCGTCTTCTTTTGACTATCCACAGTCTTCCGACGGCAGTTGTTACATGATAAGAAAATTACCTACTAATAGCTCACATTTACCTTCACGCTTCAAAAATTTACAAAATTTTTATACAATTCTTCACTGGTTCTTAAATTTTTCAGAAGTGGAACTTAGTGATCTAAAAATAAAAATATATTCCAATAAATAGTTATTAATGAGAGCATTATTATTACTTTGTTCATTAAGATGACAGTTTAAAATAAAAATAAAATTTACATTAAAAACTTCGTATCTACACTTCACTGTCCCACCCAATCAGGGACTGAGCTGTGAACATATTTTACAAAACCGAGTCGGACATGTAGCGGGTGATACTAGCGCTAACGTGTGCACTGCAGGGACTAGAATCACCACGTAACTAGCGTTATTCAATAGGTGGGTCACTTCGATGTCAAGCGTGGCTTAATGCCATGAAATTTTGGTATGGGGATGGGTGGAAATGTACAATCTTGACAGCACAAAAGACCCTACTTTTATCCTAAAATGTGTATTTCATGACACGATAAATCAGTCATACCCGATCGGAAGAAAGCAGATGCAAGGCAGAGGATAATCGCAACATCAGATTCATAAAGCGGTAATAATTCAATAAACGACCAAAACCTGAGGCGCTCCTAACCGTTTCAAATTACTTCGGCGGTGATAATGGCACCAGGTAAAAACTTTGATGGCTTTTCGTGTTTTCCATAACAAATTTTCTTATAATAATATACACTGGTATTTTAATAAAAGCGTCGTTTTAGGGTTTTGGTGAATAGGCGATAAAAAAAATAGCAGCAATAATTTCATCTTAGAACCGTTAGTAGTTTTCACATGATTGCGGATGAACATTCCATAACGTTGTTGAAAAGAATATGAATTTTAGTTTCACGATGGAAAAAAAATCATTTTAGGGATCGGATTCGGCTGACCATTTTTTTGACACTGCTTATAATTCAATTATGGTAACTGTCGTCAATGCTATGTTCTTATAACCCATCCTTTGTGCAGGAGTTCAAGAGCACGAACGGATGTATTTCAATCACTATTTTATAGAATCAACGTTTTTGTGAGTAACAGAACTTCAATCCTTTCATGTCGCAAGACACCATAATGCTAAAATTAGCAACAAATTCTGCGAACATTTTACACGGGAACCATAATTTTTAACTTCTCTCTGCTAGTTCACTTCAGAAAGTGCAGTCGCCACCTAATATAAAAAACGTTCAAAGATATACAGTGATTAAGAAAGTCATGAGCAGCTTTATCAGCTTGGATTCGGTCGGACTTTCATGTGAAAGAACAGAGGTGAGGACCTCAAAACACTGAGAGAACTTTTACCAATATATTTCGCTTAAACATTATTCTAGAATCTAAATCATCTCTTTGAGTTTGAATTTAATTAAACTAAGCAGAACTAAAACGAAATTTTCACATCGTTCCCCAAAGCCTTTCGACGAGCAAGTTTCCATAATTTCAGATATCAAAAGAGATTATCACGAGTTTCTTACGTTTGAGTTCTTTTCAAAATTGAGAAAATGGGCATGTTTCCCAACATATTAAGATCCAAAATTAAATATTGTCAGAATGAAAGAGTAATAATGTCCCGTTTTCTTGAATAAAGTTTCAGACTACATACCCAGTATTAGTACTTGTTATTATTAAGGAAGGCCATACTGAGAAATAATGCAAATTTTTTCAGATCAAGATAATATTTAGATAAAAACCTAATTCATACAATCTTCCCATTCACAAGACAAAGACTGACAAGGCCTCATGAAGTAAGTGGAGAATAGGTCCCCGGAAGCATTAAATGACGTGAGGCCGTTGTGAGTTCAGCTCTCCCATATCTTCAGATTTCATCTCTTCGTTAGGCTGTTCAAATGTTGATGAAAAATTAAATAAGTTGAAGTAGGTTTATTCATCAATAATGAAATAAAATTCATGCAAAGATGTTGGCGTGAAATGTAATGTTTGATACTGGAAGAATAGTCAGTACAAATAGACAATCGCCAAGAAATAACTGTTAATCTTTTTTAACATCAAATTAGCCGTTTACAAACAGTTTTGACGACTCTCCTTAGTCGGTAGAAGTTAGTCATCCTTCATTATGATGTTGCCCTTGGTCATGAGCCTTGATTAATAAACGATTCCTTGGAAGACCTCGGTAAGCAAATTTTGCAGTGTGCTTTTGATTTTCCTTATTTTACATCAGCTAATCCTCCCTTGTACGGGGACTCCAACGCCCTCTGGATAATTGCGGGATGATATCAATTGAATTGGATTACTAGTTTGTAACAAAATGAATAGAAAAACTTTAAGTACGTGTCATTTGTGCACCCATTGACGTATGGAATATGATTCTAGGAAGCATTGGAAATTATACCAATTGGTAAACATTTTCGTTATCATAGATCATTATTCTCAAATCTGACCATAACATCCTACACTATTTTCGTCCCAACCTTTCGCTTCAACTGCTATATGAAACTAATAATTGATCATGAGGAAGCGCATGAATGCGCTTGGGACAAATGCATTTGTGTACATACCACTGTAGTTGCATGAAATAACTTAGGTTGCGTGACTCGACTCAAAAATTGGAACCGAACTCGTGCGAAAAAAGCGTAGTTAAATAAGGTGAAATACGGTCACCATATAGTGCAACAATTACTTTCAGGTCAAAAGGGAGCAGCACGGTAATACACAGGCAATAGCGAGTTCTCGAATGGAAAACGAAGACATTGAGTAACTTTTAACTAACTGAAAACCGGTCTAGCTTCTAGCAATAAGGTGATAACTGAGGAAAACATCCATAAAGAAACGAGCAAAATCTATTACTCAAGACATTCACCGGGTTAATTCTTTGACGATTTGCAATAAATTTGGTCAGATACGCCAAGCAAAAAGCTACGGAAGGTGTTTAGAAGGCAATAATAAATGGCACCTGATACAAAAGCAGAGTCGGTGGTAAGGGGCAGATCGTTTGGGGCCGCAGAGGAGGATTTCTCGAGGTGGTTTTGTTGGATAGCAGACAAGTGGAGTTTGGGGGGTGGGGGAGCTGCAGGCCTAACAAGCGAGTCACCCTTACCCATTCCGGACCAAATATCGGACATGTTCAGTAAGAGCGAGTTGTCGAAGTCTTGAATATCTTCCACGTTGTAAATAACATCCTCGATATACTTAGGGGGCTCTTCTGAGGCGTCGTCGTAGTTTTCATCTCTGCATGAAAATAGAAACACGGGGATGTACAATTTCAAAACCTTGTCATTAGACGAAACTTGAATGCAAGTGTTTATATCAACCTCCAATCGTGAGCATACGTAGTCTTCTAATATGAAAAATAGCATGGGTCATAATCAAAACCATGAGAAACATTTGAAAGTTGAAGATCACAATAGAAACACACTCGGAGCCACTCTTCATTAGGTAGTCCAAGGAGTAGGTTACGCCATGATATTCTTTGCTCTATGTACACGAAATGAATGCACATAGGTTTTCATCTGTGTAATTTATTCTTGATTAGTTTAACGAAGAAACGCCGCATGACTGACAAAGCTATCGGAGCTATCAGTGACTGGAATATAAAATGGAAAAGTTATGCATCTCTATAGAGAGAAAATACGTTAAATTACATATCTATTCCTTTCAATTTATCGTGCGAGGTATTGTTTTGAGGCTGTGCGTATCAACACCGAGTATGCAGGGAAGTGCTTCTTTCACACAGTATACATACATTCGTTTGTTATAGTACTACCGGTTGACATGGAAATTGTTACAGTTTCCGGACGACGAGATGCATTAGCAAAATTTCCCATAAATCATATAAAAATTAGGGAATTACAGTCAGAGAAATATTAGCACTTGAAGGAGGGACAATAATGAAATTTATATAAAAATAGAGCATTTGGCACGAACAGTCAGCTGGAAATACAGTATTACATATTTTCGTTCCTTTAACCCAGTACATTCGGTTGAACTCAATTGAGTCATATCGTTGAGGGGTTTAATTGAACGCGCTCATCAAAACTTAAAAGCACACCATCTCGCTCTCAATGCACCCCTCCCATCGTTTCCGGAGTGCTGGAAAGCTTCTTGGAATTCTTTTCGGAGGTAGCTCGGAGCTGTCTCAGCAAACTTTGTATAAATTCAACCAGTCATATACAACTTTCTTTTAAGATGGTTTTCAGTTCAGAAAAAAGGAAAAACGCGAAGACTCAGTCTGGAAAGCACAGAGCGCAGGGAAAGACAGAATTTAGTCTAGGAAAGGTCCTTGGTCACGGTGCAACACCGATCTCTAGCTCTGTCCCAACACTTGGTCACGGTGCAACACCGGTCTCTAGCTCTGTCACAACGCAGGTTGCACCGGCATATACTGTATTTTGCCTAAAACGCGTCAACATTTCTGGGCACAACTCCAGGTTCAAAATTGGCCTACTCAACGAGAGTCAACAAAATACAATCTAAATTGGTTTAAAAATTTGATAAACAATAATAATGGTGCTCATTTTCTAGGGTCGGGCGACATTTCCCAACACAAAGCGAAATTGCTCCTTGCTTTTCCAATCGTAGCTGCAAAATTTGAGTTTTGACTCTAGTGGCTTCCATAAAATTCGTGTTGCTTATTGAACGCTCGAGCAGCTCTCGGCTGATGTTCTCCGTTTGTTTTCTAGTCGTTGGTCTACAGACTTCGCTCGAAATTTACCTACGCGTTACTTGCCAAGTGTTTCACACAAAATTTCAGGACCGGACTCGATGCTGATATTAATTTCCTTCGCCACTTCTCGCAAAACAAATAAGGATTTACGGGAATTACCGAATTCACAATATCCATTTTTTAACGTTTTTTCGAAGTCGAAGGTCATCTCATGTTAATAATTTTCTTAATCGATATTTCGGCTGAACTAAAACTTTTATACAATTTGTCACATTATGAACGGTGCTCGCATCCTTCTTAGAGGGTCGGCTGGTGCAAAGCCATGTTTCAGTGGCAGTTTTGACGATCTTAAAGTATAATTTAGCTCCTGTTTGTCATAAGGTCTTTGATCTTAACGGGCTCGCAATACTCTTACTCTCATTCCACTATATACCAATACACAGTTGTTGCTAGCTTGGTTGGTTGGTCCGTCTCTCCGTCTCACTCTTAAGGATATACATGGAGAAAATTCCCAGGCCCGTATTCCTCAACTAATAGCGAGACTGTCAGATAAGGCAGGTTGTATCAGTGATACTGAAAATAACATTATTTCATGTCAGAGTTACCGTAAATAAGAGGATATTTTAAGAAGTTAACATCATTCATCCCGCCATTTTTGGCGGGGCGCATCTGCTAGTAGCTATAGATGGATGACTGATAAGAATGTTAAGGGTCCTCTAGGCGACATTACACCACGAAATGTTGTCGCCAGGTGACACGAGTGGCCTGAGCTCGATCGGTGCAGTAGTTTTTGATTTGGAGCAGAAGGTGGCTTGGTTATATACTTTCCCCTATTTTTAATTGAAGGGACGATCAGTAAAGATAATTTTTTCTTCGCCAAGCTTTCGGTTTGAATACGCACCCACCGTCGTCATGAGCGATCTATTTTGACCGAGACCTTTTCACAGCATAGTCATCGGTACATATATTACGGCATCAAACAAGAACTATAAAAACGGATAAAATATGCGTATTCATGCTGTCATTTCTGCAAAAAGCTAGAGCATATTTGAAATGACACAAAAGCAAATGCATGGACGTGACGTATTATTATATAGTACTAGACGACACGTGACCCGTTGGGTCAAATAAAATTTATCAAAATCAAACCGTCTCCAGAAATATATCCTGTGCAGTTAAGTCGGTATCCACAATACAGGATTAAACGAAGAGTATAAATTTCGAATATCTCAGATGTGACAGACAAACGTGTGCACAGTTTCAAGAAAGGAAGCAAGCAAGACGACCAGAGTTTTAGTATTATATTGATAGATAGATAGATAGATAGACATAGATATTCACTGGAGGCAGAGCGGCGTACCTGAGGAAGGCACAGCAGTGGTAGGCGTAGGAGAGGACGAGGGTGTGGGCAACAGGGAAGCGCTCAGGGCCAGGGAAGACGCGGAGGTGGCGGTTGTGGTGCACTTTGAGGGTGACCACGTGTTCCAGGCCTTCTTCAGGGAACTCCTTCAGATCGTTGTTACCTAAATTACTGGAAAATTAAAACTTTGTAAGCTGTTGAAATATTTCACTCAAAATTTACCTCGCATTGGTAAGAGGGAATAAATTCACTTATACGGTGACACGAAAGAGGAAGGTGCTCTCACTGATATCGGTAGCACTGATGCGTTAATAAATGTTTAAGACACAGTTTCATGAAAGAGTACCTTACGTTTGGGCCACCCTGTACAAAGTGAAATACTCTGCAATAGCTAACTGCTCAGGGATAATTCAGGACTGTAAATTACGCACCACTAACGCACGAAAAATGTGTGGTCGTATGCCCTCATACGGTATGAAGGGAAAATATTGAAAATAAAAAAATAGAATTAAAATCACCTCCGAATTACAGAGTGACGCAGAAAAATTGAAACTTTTAAAATGCGTAACGTCATCCTAAAGAATCCACAGAAAATTATTTACAAATACTGATAAATTGGGTTACCGTTTCGAAAAAGGCGAGTTGCGGCAGTTCAATCACTGCCAATAAATTCCTAAGGTATTCTTTCTATTTCTATCAGGATTTCAAAAGTTCCCGTTTTTCTGTGTCACCCTGTACGTGGTATGCGGAATGAATTTATTTAGCGTACCACCTTTCCATCTATCGAATATCAGCTTTATCGTTCAATGGATCCTAAAAATATTGCACCGTCTCTTTGAAACACCATTTTATAAACAGGATATACAATACCACTCTTTTATTTGTATCAAACTCCATCAAATAGAAGTCATTAGTACAACTGAACAGACGGATTTTCAATGAAATTTTCAGGGCTTCTAAGCACGTCAATTTCTCAATATTATTTCAATCAATAAAAGACTCTTAACACTAACCGAAACTGAATTCATTTAGACAATTTGATGCCCATTGTAAACATTCCCCATCCAGGAAATGATCCAACTTGAAATAACCGCTGGTGAAATTTATTTTCGTCAGCAATATTCCAAAAATTTTTGATGCTCTCCACATGACAGCCCCAAAAAATCACCTTTTGACTGCCCATTACTCATGTTTTTTTCATGTACTTCCGATGCAATAACATTAAAAAACACCAAACGCATGGTTAATAATTAAAAATAGTAAATTGGCCACAATGTGTAGGTATAAGCACAGACATATTTTGGGGTCCAAAAAACAAATAAGAAGACCGTTCAAAGAGCGACGTACCATTGCCTGCTCGTGACACACTTGAAACAGATCGAGCAGTTCAAGAATTCCAAATGAAGTGTTGCACCAAATTGTCGAATCCAGCGGGCTTCATTATACGATTGCGAACACGCAGAAATGAATATACCAGACCAGACTAGAGAAGTCAGAGCAGAGATTTATTTCATGCCATTGAATTATCTTAGAATAAATTTGTTTCTAGAATTGAACCAAAACATTTTTTTGGGGGGGGAAAAATACCAGAACCAAAATAGTACATAGACAACGGTTAGATGATGGGTGAGCAAACGCCTAAATGGTTCGCCATCACCTAAACGCAAATACTCATGCATCTTGGCACGCGTCAGTTATCCAAATTTCTAGAGCACGTGCCAAAATTTCTAGCCTCGCTTTACGTACTCGTAGATAACCAAATTCCTAAATTACAATAGCTATAAAAAAGGTTTAATACTCCAAATAATCGCTCCCCCTTTATTCATAATACCTGACGCCCCGAGTTCATTACCATTGCAACAATTTCAATAAGTGACATATAAATATGCTTTCAACATGATTTCTCACTGTGTAAGTTCCTGCAAAGGAACTGAAATGAAGCATAGGTCGATATCCATAAGATTTAATCCATTGATTATTAGGAACAACAGTTCTAAGAATTATGAATAGGAAAAGTCCAATTAACCGAAACAGCAAAAGACGCAATTTGAACCAGGGGTATATTGCTCATCTGAGACAAAGAAGATATAGCACATTTCAGCTTTTCTAAACAAAACAGATTTAGAACTTTTTCAATTTATTAAGCCTACATCGAAAACGATTTGTTTTATTATTCCAAGAAAACTGACATTGCCAAGCCCATAACTTCAACTGAATTTTTTTATTTGTTCATTCTCATTAATTTTGTGGGATCTTTGCGCCACACAAACATCATTCCCCGTCCTGACGAGTAAAATGAAACGAATGCGGCGCTAAAAAGTGCTACTTGCGTGGTACCATGCAATCGACATTTCATCAACTTGTGTGAAACACAATTCGGCACAAACTTTTTATCGCTCTTGTGCTCTTAAGGGCAAACAATTTATTTGTTGAGAGCAGTGAAAAGATTTTTTATCATCGAATTTTCCTTTTAGTGAAATTGAACAAAGTCAAACCTGGCCTCACTGAGACTAAAGCTCTCAGGTCATTTACGAGCGGAATGTTGTCCATTTCATAGCAGAGATCGCCGGCCTGAGGGCAGCGAAGAGCGACACCGAGATTGGATTAGATTAGATCACGGACTCGATTTCCTCAACAGAATGTTCCTTCTTTGAGACACAAAATGAAGGCGCAATGACGGCGGTTGTAAGGGAAATGAAATCAATTCTGTATTACAGAACAGCTTAGAATAAACTAAAGATGATAGGAAATAACTTCGAAAACGGTACAATTGAAGAAAACCAAGGATGAACTTTCATTATGGTAGTAGAAAACAGGGTCAGAAGTAGTAATCTAACTCAAAAATGCTGCGAGTTTCAAGTGATGATCTTACGACTACGGGCAAAACCTCACAAAGCTTGGCAATGTTACAACTATTTGGGATAGTTTCTTAGCACAATGGTGGGCCAATGGCAGTAATGATACTTAAGAAATCGCCTGTAATCTGGTACAGCAGCCTGGGACAATGACCTTTTACCCTTCACTGTGAAATGCATCATGAAGGACAAGCAGTTGCAGCCAAAACTAAGAGACAGATTTACAAATTCTAATATCTCTAAATATTCATAGTGCAAATACGCAATTTTCAAAGGTTGAACTTATTACTCCATCTTAAAACATTCTAAATTTTCAAAATGTTTGATACAGCACAGAAAAAGGTATAAAGAAGTGAGTTCTATTGCAGAATTTAGAGCCGACATTTCCAGACAGTTCCAGAAAATTCTAGGAAAAACGCCTAAATTGATTCAGTTAGCTACTTTTCTTAATATTCATCTAAAGAAAAAGTCTTTTGTACTTCTTTGTAAGCATTTCATCATTCCTCACAATGTTTAAGCGTGTAAAATTAGATAAAACTCTTAGAGAAAATGTTGTTACATTGAACAAGAAACATTTTAAAGTTAGAGAGATTGCTGTGAAAGTTAAACGTTCAAAGATTGGTGTTAAACGAATTGTAGAACTGTACAATGATACACTAGCAGGCTCTAATAATACAACAGGAATGTGGAAATGAAACAAGTAACCTAAAAGAAAAGCATATTCATGAAAGAAATTAGTCCTCAAAACCTGTACTCCAGAGAAAATCAGAAACATAATGGCGAGGGAAAACAATGAGGGAAGTGACAAAAGCGACTTCAGACACAGGGAAAGTGCTTGCATGAGCACAACTGACCACTAACGAATCATGCTCCGCGCCAAAAGTTATTCAAATTTTTCGACATAGGTTGTCCTCTCATGAGAGAAGGGTTTTTCCACACGGCACAAAGGACGCTGAAATGAAGCCTGTAGGGCACATTAGTGAAATGATTTGTACTGTGCAGTGATTAAGTTTTCAGGGTATTGATAATGAAGATTGAAGAGCGTTTCTCACATTAGCTATGTATAATACAAATGAGAATGGCTACACAGTTATCTGACGCTTAGAAAACAATAACACATCACAGATGTAAATAAATGATTCTGCACTTCCACTTTAAACTCTTTACACCATTTTACGCGCGCAAAAGAATACTAGAAGGTAGATAGCAGCGAAATACGAGGCTGCTCCTTGAAACAAAGTCATCGCATGAAGTCTCAATAGGGCAACATCTCCGGCCCGCTCTAAGTAGCAATACCATCTACTGGCGCACTCCCGCCCTAACGACCCACTCACTGCGGCGGGCGACCATTTCAACAAAGACTGGGTTAGTTTAAAGCCAATGCGATAGGTTAATGCCGCCCAAAGCTCCTCACAAATCCACTCATTTGCATCAGATGCAAACTTGCGCCCAAATTTGGTTAGGAAACTCCATGGCAGTGATTGATCGCACACGCCTCAATTTCACGTGCAGAAGTAAGCTTTTGTTGTTGAAATTCAAAGCCGGACCCAAATAAACATAACCACAACAACAGATGAGAGATATCAGGGGCTAAACATTCGTGCACGAACAGCGATAAAAATTATTCAGCTAAATTTTTTTACATTAGCAATGTAGTACGGCGCAAAACATTTCTAATTATTCATAGTGGATTTCGCTATTTAGTTTTGCCTTTTGCTTACAATTATATTTGTACGTCCCTGCATTTATATTTTACCTTGATTAGAGAAATGGAAGGATGTAATAAAATTCAAAGCTCATTTTATAAATTATACACAAACTTTGGCCTGTCCGACAATAAATTATCCAAATTCCCAAACCTAATGCTGACTCACATGTCTTTCAGCTGCAGCAGCGGCAGGAAGGCCTTAGGGCCGATCGTCGTGATCTGGTTGAACTCCAAGTTTCTGCCGGGGCCGTAAAGAACGAAATGACCTCTAGAAAGTGATGCGCCCAAAAAGCACGACATATCCGGCTCGGGCGACTCGGGCAAGATATGGGAAAATCTTTGAAATAAACTTCTTTTTCTCTCTTACATTTTTACTTCCAGTAAAAATTGCCGATATTTTTAACGATAATTAACAGGGAAATGATAAGCCAGTGACCTGCTAGTCAGGATAGGCACGTTTTGTGAAGCAGTGGACAATGTCGCAAAAGTATTTTTTCTCACGAATTTCACGGCCGTTTAATACAGTTTAATAAAACACAGGATAAAGCCACGTCGTAATGAACAGAGAAATTTTCCATAATTTTTTTTGTAGATGATAGGCTGCCCTTAAAACACTTTTTTGTGTCGCACGTTCACACCAAAAAGGAAAATGAATGATCCTAAGCATAAGAAACTCTAAGGCAAATCTTCCGATAGGGCCTTGTCACTGAAAGCTGATAATAGGTTAATATTTCCACATGGCAGCGATTAGAAATCCACTGTCAAGGAGACTCACCGTTAGTGATGATCAGAAATGGTTACACAAGTCAGCTCGTAGCATTGACAAATTGAGAATTGGCGGAAATTGTTGCACTTACAAGTTGAAACAAGAAATCACTTAATAGTCAATACTTAAGAAACAATTGTCGAAGATAACGTGCTAAAATTCGTATACCATTCAATAAAATTTTGCTTCAAACTCTAGCAAACGTCAATGGAACAAAAGATAGGCAAAAGGGCAGAACCATTTAAACTAAATAATAACTAAACGAGCTGCATTCTTTTGATAAATGGTACTTGTTTGAGCATTTTTCCCTGTATAACATTGTTGAAGGCAAAGGTTTTCATAAATCGTTGCCTACCAACGGCAACGAGTACAGTTTGCTCGAGTAGAACAAATCTAAGGTCAGCATAGGGATCAATATTGAGATAAGTGCGTAAAATTTCGAAACAGTTGAAATGATTTCGAGTATCCCTGCGATACCCTAACATTCACTTGGTATCAGGCTTTAACCTTTTAGAGCCTAGAGGTAACAGAAATTCAAGTAACTCCATTTAAAGTGCTTAAATTAGGTAGCAGTAGTTATCGTATTTCATTATCAAAACCGCTACAAACTATAAACAGGTTGTAAGCTAAGGGAAAGCAGCTTTAAAACGAAAGAAATCCGTAATGCAAAATTAAAGAAATAACAAACTTACAACGTTTGCAGGCGAGTTAATCCACTGAAAACCCCATCATCAAGAACTGTGATACGGTTCTGATGAAGAATAAGATCCTGCAAATTCCGTTGACCTACAAACTGGTTCTCCGACAAGGTGCTGATCAGATTGTGACTTAAGTCTCTGGAAAAAGAGAAAAAAAACATGACGTTAAAATTTTGCCTTTTATTCCCAATTTGTTTTGCCTCGTATCATTTTCTCTCACACGGAAAAAGCCGGTACACACTTCTTTTTTACAATGTTTGTCATGTAAGGATTATTGCGGCAGAAAGGAATTATTCATCCATTTGAGCTGTTGCTTTACTTTGAACATAGCAAGAAACAAAAAATTCGTACATGAGGAACAGAAATGGCAAATAAACTGCATAGTTAGAAGACATCAAGGGGACTGCAATTCCAGGTCGCCTGCAACACACTGGGAATGCAGTAGTTTGTTTCAGCCTCGTCTGTGGCCACAGTGAGACTCTTAGCAGAGGCAACATCGAATTCTGAGAGAGCCTTGAGATCCCCTCTCTCACAGAGCATCTGCTAGTTACGGAAAAAGACTGCAACTTTTTTATAAATGGAAAAATGAACCTAGGTGTGCTCACTGTCTTTATATCTGAACGGTTTTCCCGGTAGAAAATATTTGGATACATTATAAAATAGAACATGCAATTAACAAAGGCAGTATATACGAAAATCATCACTTCCACCATAAATTCAAAGTAATTTAACTGTTCATGCACAGTGGCAATAGTAATAGAATTTACCGTGTAAGTGGAAAAATTCCATGACATGCTTGGTCATTATGGAGGGGAAAAGAATCATTCTTTAAACTCTACGGTAATTACTACCAGGATTCAAGTATCTTCACGGAGAAAAGTTCTGTGATTTTTCGATCCGTTTCCAATAAACAAAGTATGAGTAATTTAGACCATTAGCTGCCCCTACATCTCTAAATCATCCATTATTCTCTTCTCGTTCAGATCTATATCAACAGAGAACAAAAGTTGAAGTCAAAGCTTTCAGAAACTCAGAAATCATTCGAAGCCCGGCAGCAGATCGCAAATGATGACGATAGCTCACAAAAATCGGGACGTTTTTTAGTTTTTTAGGCACGTAAAGGCTAGACTTGATTCAACGAAACAAATTGCAGACGAATTGGGTAGAGAATATCGAAGTCCTGCATAAATATTAAAGTGGATCGATCATTCTCGCTGAACTCTGCCAAGAATATGGTAAAAACAACACAAACTCTGAGATGTGCAAGCAGGTACAGGGTAAAAAAAATTTCAACAAATTTTAAATGTGTGAGAGTCACGTTGTGAAACCGGCAAATCTAGAAATCAATGATAACGCACTAGTAATTTCACATATATTTTCAACAAAAAAAAGACTCGCAAATCTATTCTTATCCTGCGAAAAAGAATTATGAGCACAACAACTATACATTTAACAATGACGAAACCTGAAATAAAAAAAGAACTTGAAATATAATTATTGATACGATCTGCGCCAAAGCTCCCAGAGATTTTAAAACAGAATTCGAAAAAAGGTACCTTCACTATATCTACCGTCTTAGAAAGAATCATACGATTATTTTTTTAGTAATGAAAATCTTATTCTGAACAATCCGTAGAGTGTTTCACAGCACATTGCTCTCGTGTCATTGAAATGCGGCATAAAATTGAAATCTTCATATTTCCAAAAAAAGCTCAGCCCATAAAAGTAGAAAGTAAGACGGCAGGTTTTCACAAGGAACGCTACGCTGTTCCAGAACGCGTCTCAAAATGCGTCGTGCGAGAAGAGGGAAATCAGCGACTCACAGCAGGCGCAGCTCCCCACAGAGCTCGAGGTGCGGCAGCGAGTCCAGGGCGTTGCGGTGGAGGTTCCTGGGAGGTGAAGAGCATTTCGGTGGGTGAGATACATGAGCTAGAAAGTGAGACTTTTGAAAATAAATTGCAAGTTTAGAACAAAGCTTAAAAATGTGTGTGTAATTTATTCGAATGAAGTTTTCGACAGCGTTTATCCCCGTAATACCTTTAATACTTCAATGTACACGTTTTCTTCCAGATTACTAAAATACAGTCAGAATTCTAATAGTACACAATAAAAATATCTTACGCCAATAATTAAGGGAATATTTCAGTGTTTGAAAAGAACATTCCAGAACACAAAGTACCTAGTAGATGTACAACAGTGTGGCGTTAGCTGTGAGTAGTTACTTTCCTGACACTATCAGGAGCCATTTTTGGGCAGTTATTATACTTGTGAAGTGAAAGGAATACTTCAGCGTAACGCTCAGCACCACCATCGTGTGTGGGAAACGTGCCTGTTCAGTGATAAAGATGACTGCATCCAAAAATCATGTTGAACGTGGGATGATGAGACTGAGGGTAGCTACCCATCGTAAAATGCTAGGCTATAATCAAGCAAATTCTACCTATCTTTAAAACCATTAACTACATTTGAAAGTCTCTTCGGTTTGAAATATACCATCCCTATTCAACGGAAAGAGCGTCATCATCCACAAGGATAAGGCCGTTCTCACGCAGCCGCAGATCTTCTCGTAGAGATCGGGTGAGACATTCTCGTGAAATCCTGAGATCTTATCCTCATATTCTACTAACCTTACTTCTTATTTATTTATTTCGTTTCTGAACTAGAAACAAATTATAGGTTGACATCTAGAGAATAGGTTTCAAACGAGTATCATCTATATTTTACCTCGCAACTAAAGTAATTCAATAAGCGTACGCGTCGATAAGTTTGGTGACGTATGTATTGATATTCTATCAAGTAATGTAAATTATAGAAATGACTAAATATTTTTCAAAACAAATGGTTTAGTTCTTTGACATAGACCTTAAAAACGAGACATTATTTCAGTTCCTCCTCAATATTAGTAAGACGACTTTACGAAGCATCAGTTTAGTGAGAGCATTAGGAGTTTTGTGAGAAGCATTTTTCTTACAATGACATTGTACGAAAATATTAACGTTCTGACTTAGAAAACTATAAGCAAGCTTTTTGTTTGGAATCGCGTCGTTACAAATCCCATAGAAAAAAATTAGGCTAAGTAAAACTTCTGTTATCCCGAAGAACCATGACCATCAGGTGGAAGGCGAGCGAACTTAATGTAGGTTATTTGGCACTAACTTAGCAACGTTAAACAAGATCAAGTGATGTTGAATGCGAATTCAAAACGAAACATAAAATAAGTATAAAAACCATCCAAACTGACAAATTCGAGGAAAAATATAAAACTAACCTAACCCTAAAACTGATCGCGTCGCATGTTTTCACAGCCATCGCAGCTGCATATGTAAAAAGATGGCTCTACAGGACGGCTTGGAGGCATGCTTAAGTCTTCCTGCGACGTCAAGTGTAACCGATATCGTTTGACACAAAAATTTTAGCGAGAAGCCCTGAAAACCACTTGACCTTCGCTCCACAAAGTCCTTACGGAATGCGGCAAGAAAGTCTCCTTCAACAAAGTACAGGGTACGAGAAGGCGGAATAATTGTTTCCTGAAACACAAAATTATTTATGCGAGAGGCCGTTAATGCTTAGAATATTTATTAGGAAGAAAGCGCTGCAATTTATTTCAATAATGGTGCACCCGATAAATGAGGAAACTGTGATAATTATTTTGCACCAAAGGTTAGAGTTAACTTAACTGATTTTAAGCAGTCATTGGGTCTACGTATAGACGTGATAGAGGTACGGCAACGATTATGTGTTGGTGAAAAATTCAAGTTTTGCCATAATTCCCCTTCATTGGTCATGTTTATGAGTTTGTTGCCGTTTGAACGCTCAGCATAATCATACTTTTTAAGTAATTTTATACCATTTAATTACTAAATTGCTAACTGATGAAACTCCTTTAATCGCGCATTTTTCACATTTCAGTGCTGGATCAGCATTGAAATTTAAAAATCGTTTCCTATTTAATCGCGGTATTTCTCCCTGACATTATGAATATATTTTCTTAAGACATAGCCGATGGTTTAATACATTGATTTATGGCTTCAAGTTATCGCAACTCCGAGAGCGCAGAACGATACAAGCGCTTCATAGTTTATGTTTCCTCTGCTGACTCTGTGTCGGGGATCAAGTTAACATTCCTCGTAATCTGGAAGGATGAAACTTCATTCACATAAACGACCTAGTCTGGGGGGAACTTTTATTTTGTGGGAACTTATGTTTCATAATGATCTTAAAAATGAGCTAATTCAATTTATTATCATTTTCTCATTAAAAATCGTTTTCATTAAAAACCAAAAAACCGTTCGATTATAAATATAAATCAACTACAGACAAACACTATGTATTTCTTACAGGAAAGATTCATCCAGGCGACTAATCTGTTTTATTTCTTATTTGAGAAATCTTTACTTCGAAGTAACTGAGAAACATGAAGAAGGCTTTCAAGCATTAGGGGACTACCTTTGGCACCACACGACCACATCCTTCTACGATTCTAGCAGAACGGTAATGAGTTAAAATAGTTACCTACAATTAACAAACGAGAGCGGGTCCAGGTGAGAAATGCGCTGGAAACATAAAATTTTCAAATTTTGTATATTTAATGAGCAGTGAAAGTCGACAGACAACAGTCCATGATTGATATTTCTAAAAGTAAATGATATGGTAAAGTACAATACTTGACAAGGCTGCTTTTGTAAACTGGCAAGTCCTTTAACACCAAAATTCTAATATCTCCCCTTTCAAGTTACCTAATACGAAAGTCAGTCTACTGGACAAACTAGAACGCTAAATTACAGCTTATCTTCGAAACTCTGTATTTCTATGTAGAAGTCGCAACACTTCCCAATTCGCTCAACAAAGCCAACAGCTACGAGAAAAGTTTCGATTGTTTCACCGGGTCACTGCAGCGACTCGTGGCTTATGAAAGACTGACCGTAGTCGATAGCATGAAGGCTTTTCCAGCAAAAGTTTGGAATGTCTTTCATTCTTGGAAGTATAAGGTCGTTTGGATATTGTATTAATATCAACAGCGTAACTTTTGGACCTTACGAAAATCGACAGTCAGCTTTAGTCTACATCACATGTTTATAATAGAATCTTATAATTTCCTAACTGATAAAATTCGAGGTTCAAAAAGGCATTCCTATACAGCAGATCCGCTAACAGATGACAGCAACTCGTTCTTAGATCTCACAACAGCACTCCGACACCCAGAAAAAGGGCTGTGGGATTTCTTGGCTAGTGTTCTCCCCCGAAGCTTCATAAAAGTAATGGCCACCAAACACAAGTCAATTATAGTTAAAACTAAAAACCAAGATTTTCAGACCGTCTTACGTTCTTGGGAAGAAACTAAGGCACAATTAACAGCGCATTCACGGCATCAAAATTAAGACGAAATATTTTACTTCATGAATTATGTTTATGGTTGCATCTTGGGTGTGTATTTTCATACACATGTGATAACACATGACGAATACGAAGAACACAATGTGCCAACCATTAGTGTGACACTGGTATAAAAAATACGCCCGATTTAAACACAGCCCAAACCAAAATGAGCTGCCATCATAAGCAGAAGGTCAAAACCCTATAACGTTAAACTAAAAAACTTGGTGAACTTTCATTATATTTTGTATCATAAGTGACGTATCAACCTTATCAACACAATGAGTGGTAAATAAGAGTAAACCAACTAAGAGCAAAGCTGTTGGTTACACGAGAGTTCAAGTTAAGGTTCGCTGAAGATTCATCCAGCGCAGAGCAGGTCACCAACTTGAGAAATTATGGCCAACGGAAGGTGAAGTCCGGACCTTCAACCTGTCATCATCGCAATGGGCATCAGTAGACTAGTCAGCACCGGCTGACTATCATGCATCAACACGAAGTTTCGAAACTTAAGTGAATGATCTTTAGGGTAACTCATCCCGTTCTATTCTTGGTGTTATTCTTTATGATGCTCTAGAAGGGAGAGCTGTGCTTCTGCTTAGTAATAAACCTAATTTCGGGGATGCACAACGTTGAAAGCATCAAAGTAGAGGGGCATTTTAGGATCAGTACGTAGATAAAAGGTGCCTAGAACCATGTGTAAAAGCGTGAAAGATAAACCTTGGGTGCATAAAAATATAGAATTTATCTCCCAGACCTTCTTCCAGTTAGTACCATCTCCATTACTTGTATTCGCAGAATAATCATTGAATTGGAATATAATTTAAAATTTGAATAAAACTCTCAGATGAATTTAATGAACAATTAAACCTATCGGCTCAAGAACTTAGTAACAACTCAACGAATTGATCTGACAAGATTCAGTACAAGAGACTGTGCGCTGGGACTACAGATATTAAAAATGTACGCTTTATGTCCACATTAACTATGTAGTACTTCAAGCAATGTTACGCAATCAAAACGTTTCACAGAAGTGACTTATGTACAATGGTAAAAAAGATGTATTTTGACCAGCTTGTATATTACGCCTTCGAATTAGAATACCTACTTGAATCACTCGATGCTCGGATATTATTGGAACAGCAATCTAAAAATGATGTTCTATAGCGTTTATACATCGCGCAATTCAAATAATAGGTAATATTCTTCAAAGAAAGAGTTTCGCACCACTAAAAGACAAATGAACCAGCTGCCCCAACCAAAAGCAAAGAACTTGAGTTATGATGCCCAAAATTGAACTTGAAACATCTCGTTGAAAACAAACAATTTTTACTCCAAAATTGCAACATATCTAGCTTGATGCTGCCAGACATTTACTTCGAGATTAAGCCCTGAACCCTGCAGAGCTCCGCGACTCACAAACTCTTGAGGTTGGGCACCAGCGAGCACAGGTTGCGGGGCACGTGCGCCAGCGCAGAGCGGTCGAAGCGCACCGTTTCGAGCGAGGTGGTCCCCGTCAGGTCTGGGAAGGACCGCAGCTCCGACACCTCCTGGAGAACACTGCAAACAGGCAACACGGTAGTCTGAATTCGATCTCATCCTCGCGATCAACTTTTCAAAGCATACTGCACACAGGCGGCACAGTAATTTGAACTTGGTCTCTTTGTCACAATCAAATTTCTAAAGACACTACAATTTATTAAATGGAATTTTCAGCTACCGCAGATGCTTAGAGATATCAAGAAGTCATTCTTCAGGGTTACGACAATGCCCCGAGTCAACAATACTTCAACAAAGCAAACCTGGAAGTTGAAAACAAGTCGAACAATTTATACTCTCTAGGAATTTACACGTTCAGTTAAGATTCGAAAGGTCTTTCTCGGGGAGAAAATTGATAATGCATGAAAAGAAGGAATGGCATGATGGCATATATGCACATACATGTAATTTACACGTTTCAGGGCTAGGCTCATTCACGAGTGTAGTAGAGGCCTTTTTTATCTTTTCTTTTAATCTTTTAACTCTGCACATAGAATAGAATTAAAAAACGATCACTAAATTCCTTGAGGAGTCAGGAACAAAGAAAAAATATGCACATTGAATGAGTTAAAAATGCTGGAAGAATTCCTCCACCTACTTTTTTTAGAAAGCATTCACTACGCACTGCGTCGAGAATGAAGTTAAAGCGCTGAAGCCCCTCAAACGCGTCTACTTAAGCGCCAAATTGGAGATAACTTGTCCCATTTTTCAAATGTATTTTCCAAATCATTCGATTTGAATCTTTCTGTATAAAGAGAAAAATAGAATTGCCCAAGTGACATATTATTTCAGTTTATTCCGTCCAACCATCTGATTGAATTATTTGTTTATCGTGGCAATGCTAGTTATGTTAAATTAGGTTATTTCAAGTTGACTGAATCAATGAGGTTTCAAATTTTTACCTCAACTTCAAAGAGCCACGATTCATCCAATAAAAGTGTTCAAGGATTATAGATATGAATGGAAAACCCAGGTGTTAATAGTATTTTATGAACTTTTGCCTTCGAAGTCTTTTTTACTGTGGTTCAGCTCTATAAATGTAGAGGTTTGTTCTGGAATATTTCTCTTAGCAGGTTTTCTGAGGGTTCAAAAAGTTCATTCCACGCAGCATTTTGTATTTGGGATGTTTTGTCCAACACTCGAGTGCAATCCTTTACAATGAATTTAAATTAACTCTTCAAAGCTATAAAATGATATACGACATGATTGGCGTCAGGTGTTTTTCATTGTAAGAAAAAATGAATAGAGCACAAGTGGGCATTAAATAATACAAATGTTTCTTAAATAGCATCCAATCTAACTTCATTATTGTATTCCTAATCATTTGTTCGATCCACATTGAATTCGATGCAATGCTCGACAGCAGAAGTAAAACAAGAAAGCGATAAAAATTCACGAGATTTAACAGCAGCAGTGCCGATGGCGATGATTCAAAAAGACAATGATAGCTAACCCCAAGAGAGATATAAGGAAAACATTTAAGTCATCCAACGACTAAAGTAAGAGCAAACTCCAGAAATAAACTTGCTGATAATCAACGCTGAGACTGGCACGAGAAAACTCGAACAAAATTTAAAGTTTTCAGAACATACAGACGAAGACGTACATAACTATCACAGACGTTCAATAAACTTGTCTTCTCTTGAGATGCAGGAAATCCAAAGATGTTATAAATGACAAGCATCAAATTCGGTTAATGACAAGCATATTTGAAATGTGAGAGCCCGACTTTGGAGAGAGCATACAGTCCTTGAATAAATTTTGAGGTGAAAGGAATTTTGAGCCTGGATGTTAAATAACCTTAATTTAGTGTACGCTTATACAAAAAAAGACCTACATGTAAACAATAACGAGAATTTATGTGTAAAATATGATGGAATAGAAATTAAAATGAGCACAATTTCTCAACACCGAGTTATTCATCGTCAGCTCAAGCTGTGGTCATGCAGCAGAAGCCTTGAGTAGAAGTTTCTCGTGGATATTTGAGAAACATGGAATGAATTCAGGAAAATACTCATAATATTATAGGTAGCTATAATTTTCAGTGTTATTCTGCGAAGAAGGAAGCAAGCCAACATTGGAGAAGAGCTCAGCCCAGAAAAGAGATACGTTTCAAGACAAGTTTTCACTGATTAACTTCGATATTCCCCCTTATTAGGGAAGGCACAATGATAAAAAAGGAATGCGTCTTAATTCAATTTAAGACTGCAAAAACTTGGTCGTTTCTCGATGAAATTGTTAAAATTCTCCTCCAGGCTACTTCAGTTTTAGCGCAGATGGTATTTTGGAGTATCAACCTCTTAATTCACATAAATGGAACTACATAGTGCTTCTTCATTAAGTTAACGATATAATCTATAATGAAAATAGGAATTTGTAGGCTTTTACATCGTGAAAACTACCGTAAAATGCTAATAACATTAAACGGTGTAGTTTTAACTGAAGAAAGCTTTAAATAATATTATCACTAACATCTGTGAGAGAGCATAGACTAAAACTCTCAGCAAACAAATCTCAAAAATTTCACAACGAACTCAAAAAATTGCTCATCAGACTGCAACAGTTCTGAGTGACAAAAATTCAAAAGTTTGAGCAAAAAATCATTAAGGATCATTCAGTCTTGATGAAGATTATTGTTCAACAACGACGTAAAGAAGCAGTCAAAATTTTCATAATATCGTCCCTATAAAAGAATAACTAGGCCAAAACAGTCAGATTATGGAGTTTGACCAACAACAGAGAAAAGTCAGTGCAGAGCTGTAATTGGCTCGTGTAGACAGCGGCGTAACAAAGTTATTCGACTAAACCTCAAGTGGCCTAAGCATGAAAGTGCCTTGCTGTCGTGCGACAGCTTCAGAAAATTACGCAAGAACAAGCTGATGTAAAGATTAGCTTTAAATTACAGCAGTACAACGAAATGCTCTGTGTATAGGACAGCAATCTTGTGGCTTATCAGAAGGTATGCCAGAGAGATTTTCCTTTTGAATTCTTTATTTGATTTAAAAGTAAACTTCGAGTTCATTGCTTTCTTATGCGAGCAGTGAACAACTGCCATTCCGATTAAAGTACAAATTTCAAGTCGGGTTAGATGGAAAAATTCAATCTCGTACTGACGATAATAAGACACAGACATGGAAGGAACTTTAAAAGAAGAGAATAACTCCAGACTTTCAGAAGGATAAGTCTCAAGGTAAATGGTTCAGAAACTCGCTGAGTAGATGAAGCGTCTCTCGAGCGAAAGATATTTTCTACCGAGAATAACCGAGTTCACTCGAGCAAACTTCGATGATAAAATGCACTGAAACGTTAAGAAAAATGACCAGAACTTCTTGCCTGCTTGGATGAGAATGAAGTGTATTGTCACTCACATGTTTACGCATATGTACGTACGTAGAAAGAGCATATGAGTAGAACAAAAACAAGATTACAAGTTAAAGCCTTAGGAAGCACAATAGTAAATTAAATCAATCATTTAGTTTCAAAGTCTTATCATATCACGAAATACGGTCATACGGCTCACATTAATTTCCTTGCTCAGTTCTCAAGTTGTACTCGTTGGGCCTTCGTGAATGACAGCCTGCAATTCCTCAGAATTGAGTTCATTGGAGTCCCTTTCATGGTACGCCCTTTAGACTGAAGTCATCTTCTTTGAAACGTGAAAACAATCTTCTACAGGCCTTTCCATTTACCACATCATTTCCATAAAGTCTTTGAGCAATTTTGCTGCTGAAATTGCTGTACAGACCTGCTGAATTCATTCAGTAAATTATATCTAATATGTTCTTTACTTGAAATGTTTATTTGGATCAATAAAAGTTATTTAATATAAATATAAAATAATTCGACAAAAAATACTGTAGAGGTTGAGGTGCCTACACAGTCATTTGCGAGTTAAATTGGCGTAATGATGCTCTAAAATTAACCACTATAAATGACAAAATTTTCGTTACAACTTGATGCATATATTACAAGCTGTATCCCGAAGCTAACACAGTCAAAGGGTTAAACAAATTACGCATTAGTTCTGAACCCTCGTATTAAAGAAAATTGAAAGTTATGAAAATAGAATGTAGAATAATAAATTAGAAGTATCGACCAATGGAAGCGACAAAAAACGGAAGAATGGCTCGTTTGAGAGACACTCAACTTTGCATGAGCTATTCGATACAAAATTATTATTAATATATAGCCTGTTATTCAAAAAATGAAAGGCGCATTAAAAAGTGAACATAAAAAAAAGTGAACATCAAAATTTCGAATTTATTTATAAGCGCAAAATTTTGTTCGGGCAATTAAGAACTTAAATTTGTAGCTCATCTACAGTAAATGAGACTTCATAGAGACTTTATTCTGCAAACGAAATCACATTCACATTTTTGAAATCGAAAATCTAAAAGTTCGTGGGACAGAAACTTGCTGAGTAGATGTATGAGGAGTCTCTGGTTTGGAAGCTTCTTTAATATCACTAAGCACATTAAATTACTAACTTCACAAACATTTATTCTGAAGATTAAGTTCACGATAGACAACAATTTTGGGTCCTTCATTCTGCGCAGCGCTAACAATCTGCTGTTTAAGTTGAGGCGCTTGCGAGGTGAATGAAAGTCCAAATCTGAAAATTTTCTTATTTATTTTTGGAAAGAAAAATCTCCTTCAGGAAAGAATACACATCGGCACAAAAGTACTACTTCGTAAAAAGTGAAGTAAGTTAATTAACTTCTCGAAAATTAGCTGCTCAAGCATCTCATGCTTTTCACTCATCGATCACTTTATGAATAATTTAGAAGACTTATGAGGCAAAATTTCGAGCAAGAAAATTCTTACGAGCTTAATCACTGTCTTCCATAGCCCGAGCCCTCGTTTATTAGCAGGCAACACACACTACTTCCAAAAATAGCGCTACTCTAAAACTGAAATTACGTGAGAAAAATGTTGAAATTAGGTGGTAGAAGACGCGGGCGCCACAATACAGAAGACTAACGAAGCTAGTCATCTCTATGGAAGACTGATGGTTGGACGGCGCTGATGAAACTTACAGCCCAGTCTTCATAAAATGCTTCAGGATGAACGTGGATTTTCCGGGGACTGGTCATCGCTTCATCCATCTATCAAAGTTCCGGGGATCCAGAAACTAAATCGACAGGACAACGGCAAATAAGCAGCTCATATCAGCTCCGGGCTCTACAAGCAAAGAAAATTGGAGCACGGAATCTTTAAACATCGGCCATATCAGCCTTTTGTGACCCGTGCAACGTTTGGCTGTGCAGTCAATGAAGTTACTTTAGTTGAATGATATTCTTTCGATTGGTCCAATGATTGTTTAAAGTTTTGCATTTAT
This sequence comes from Orchestia grillus, assembly GCA_014899125.1. Taxonomy (NCBI): domain Eukaryota; kingdom Metazoa; phylum Arthropoda; class Malacostraca; order Amphipoda; family Talitridae; genus Orchestia; species Orchestia grillus. Next base: position 42,133 of record VOMN01045072.1, read on the forward strand.
TCACAGTCAATTTCATTTCTCAAGTATAATAAAAAATGAAATATATATCACAATTGCTTATTTTACTTTATTAGCCTAAGTGAAAATAAAGTGTTGTCTGATGCCTGCGGCGTTTTTTCCCAAATAACGCATTAGCTTCGTGTGTAGAATCATTCATGATAAATCAAGCTCTATGGTTCGTTATTATTTTTTAGATCCCGCGTTTTGCCACGCTTCACCTCAGATTCGAAGCTCATGTCATTCTCAATGTGTCCGGTCGGGAGAACTACAGATTTGACGAACGAAAAATGATCATTCATAACATCCAAGGTTTTGATTAAAACAAAAGACTAACAAGGCATCTTTAGGAATTTTGAGCGCACTCCGATTTTCATTCAACAAAATTTACTTCAAAATTGATACCGAAACTCACTTTCAGAGGAAGGATTTTGTTCAGGTAATATGACATTTATCTGGTGACTGATCGATGATGATGTGAGCAGCTTGAATGCACATTTTGAATTGATGACTAGAAGCATGTACACGAACAAGCGAGTTTTTCTGTCCTCTCGTAATTGTTCTTCAAGGCCAAGAAAATATCGAGTACAAGTTAATGTCAAACTTTAAAGTTTTCCACCGTTACAATAAAAAATAAAGGAGTCATAGTGCTTCATTGTAGATTCAAACCCTTTGAGTTTTCTCCAAGGAGGATCCGTAACCCGGAGCTTTTGTAGCATTATTCAAAATACGAAGGCTTCATTGTCAGCGTACAGAGGAGTTTGATCAAATTCTCGATTCCCTCTCTTCACACGATCAGAAAGAATAAGGAAGGAAAGTTTGCCTGATACCACGACATAAAACCGATGCATAAAATATAAATGACTAAATTTATGGCATGTTGCGATCAAGGCACATCCATGAAAAGTGATAAGTTTTTACGCTCGGCTGGCTGACGTAAGAACTCAGCATTTCATATAAGACAACAATGACTAAGATAAGCATAAGCAATGATAAAAATTAGTTAGCTGCTACTAATATGGTATAGGACCTCCACGATCATGAATAACGGCGGCAATCTTGGACAACACTGAGTCTAAAAGTGTCTTAATGTACACCTGGTAGATTTTGAACCACTCTTGCTTCAACTGATCTCGTACTGCGGTCATAGTACGATCTTCTCGACATCTAACTAGTTTTTCTAGGTGGTCTCACCAATCTCCAACGGAATTTACATCTGGAGACTAAGCCGACTAATCTAAACGTCTGACATATCCTAAATGACTGTCATGCGAATTAATGATAGTTCTAGGGCAATGCATCAGGCAGTTATCATCCTGAAAAAATAGACAAATTATCATACATGATTTCTTCATTCAAATATTGTGCAAATGACAAAATTTGGTAATCCAGTGGCTCAATGTAATCATACTGGTCCAGTATGATGGATACCTCAAGTAAAGAACCTTCCGTGTAGTTGAAACGGCCCCAAAACATCTCAGGCCCTCGTTCTTGTATTGCCCCATACACAAAAGCTTCGTTGAAAGCTTCATGATGTTTTCGACGAACACGATAGCGGACTTCATTCCTATAGAGGCAGAATTGTGATTCATCGAACCACATGACACTTTTCCACTCCTCTATAGTTCAATGTACGAGTGCTTTGGCCCAGCTTAAACGAGTGGTTTTGTAGACAGGAGTTAACATCGGCCGTTTCCGAGTCACTCAGTTCCATATATTCGTTGCATGGTGTTTCCTACGAAGAGTTCGTTCATAAACAGCGGGAGAAAAGCCACCATTGGCGTTTTGCATTAATCCCATCCTTAGTGCAAAGCGATTCCTGTCAACAATGCGGGACACAAGGCAGCGATCCTTATCGATTATAACTTTCTTCCGACTACAATTTTACCTTGAATTGCAGTATGTACCGGATTGTTTCCATTGTTGTTGACCCGCCTAATAATGTGGCATGAAACACCAACGAAATTTGCTACTTCCTTCACTAGGTGTTCCTTTTACCATTCCGGGATGCTTTGCTTTCGCCTCATCGTTACAGAGCAATTGAGAAACAAGTCTATACATTGACTACGTTAAATAAAGAATGATGACTGTTCAGTACTTGTATATATCCTAAACTTCGTTCTTAGCTTTGAAAACCGATTGGTGAACTTAATAAATGACTGGAGCTCGAAAAACAATCGGTGACTAATTTACTGTCTGGATTGTCTGGGAAGCTTATTAGTGATTTGTTCAAGATCACCAGCGGCTGAGTCCATAGACAAAAAAACTTATTGCACGGAGGGTGATTTCAAATCGAATACATTTTCCTTTTTCTCCACTAGCACAAAACACTGAAGAGACATTCGAAGCATGCCGTGCAATATACAGCAGTGAGTAAAGTGGTCAGAACGATGACAACTAAGTGTCCAAATCTGATATAACTTCCCGCACAAGATCTTATGCACATAGACATAGCATCTTAGTCTCCATAAGGAATACAGTAACGAAAAGAGAAAAATATCGCCCTCTAATCTAGCTGTCCGATAAATGCTCATGGCTAAGGAGTAGAAGTAGCCACCAGAAAATTTAAGACTGCGCCTCAGACTTCCAAGTCGCTCCTGAGTCAACCTCTTTGGTTTGCTAGGTGCAATAAGGCAAATAAAATAGCGTTAGAAAACCCTCTAACTGATCAGTTATGAGGTATCATTTCTTAAACAATGTTTGGATATCTACGTGACGAGAAGGAGAATCTGTCGTTACAAGTAAATAAAAATTTCGATACTTGCATGGTACTGAGGGCGGGTAGGGCTGAAAGAGCTTTGGGGTGCACTCGATGGAGGGGGTTGCCGTGCAGGGTCACGCTCTGCAGGTTGCGCAGTCCGCGGAAGGCGTCGTGGCGAAGGACTTTTATTCTGTTGTCTGCCAGCACGCTGGACGAAAGTCGAAAATGTCAATTTCATCTAAAAAGCTTCAGTGAGAAATGTAAATAATTCACAGTTCTGGCAAGAAAGGACGGGAGGGAGACATACCTATAATAATTAAGGATCAAGTTAAGTCAAGAGTATGTAAATTTCAAATTAGATTTAATTTATGAGAGCTAAAATATCAAACAGCAGTTGGGCGTTAGCTCACAATTTACTACTAATTGAACGGATACAACCAATGAATAATATTATAACCTAAGCTTTTGCCTTTCATAGATTGGTTCAAGTAACAATCATTGAAACAACATCCTGCAGGAACAGTTATTTTAACTTGATTATGAGAGGATTTTCTTATATTTAAATTTGGTGGTAAATGATGTTGTTTTGGGAGTCTCTTTACGTCTTCTATGCAATATGAAGCAGGTTTTGGTGGCACTGACAGCCATCATAAATTGGTATTTCCGAGTCCAGCCAAAAATTTCCCTGTGCTGACATTTAATTTTGAATGCTTCCACCAAGGCTTTGAATTTCATCTCGTTTCATTGAAAGAAATTTTTAACTCATTCCAGATTTAGCTAAAACATCTATCAAATTATTACTTAGTTCTGAGATTAAAATGTAAATTACTTCAACAAATAATTAGATTCTTTCAGATGCTCACATACATTTGGGTTATTTACGTCTCTTGGTACTCTGTTCAAAACAAACCTGAATTAAACGAAAAAATAAACTTACATGGCGAACAGTATTATCAACGTATCTTATCGGGCAAACAAATTTTTTCCCAAGCTGTGCGACCTGACGATGAAATGTTGCACAAAATTAAATAATATGCATTTACATTACACTTATCTACGCTCACTGTGAACAGAATAAGAATAATTCAGAAGAGGATATTTTTACTTCTAAATAACATAAATGAAGCTTAAATTAATCCGCTGCATTAATTGAAGGTTTCCTGATGTCTGTGTTTCTTCCAACAATGGCATGATATACGAGTATGATATTATTCAATTCTATTTCACATTGCAGAATGAGCAAAAATGTTCAGTTTCAAATTTGAGCGGTAGGGAGTGAAACAAGGACTAAGAACTACCTTTCATTCATGGGTACAGCTAGGAGAAACCATGTTTACCATCATTAGGTCATTTATGCTAGTTTTATTCAATTCTTCTTTTATCTAACAAGTCTAAAGTTACTGAGCACAGTTTTTACCTCCATTTATTTTGTTTCAAATGCGCTCAAATTCATTCAGTTTCCCAACGTTTTTAGCAGCCCGTCCATTGAAGAGGTAACTTCACTTGGTGGTGAAATAAAATGAGAGTAAACCTTTTCCGGAAAGAACGAAAGTGAGAATAGCTTCAAAACAATTGCAAATCAAACTCATCGCGAATATGAAACAATTCAAAAGGTCTCACTCTATATTCCCTGACCAAAAATGCTGATTTAAAACCGATTTAATTATAGGACCCTTTTATGCATGAATGTTTAAACATTGCTATTTAATTAACTTATATGTCCTAAAGTAGCTGCGTTTACAGGGTCTCACTTCAAAGATTGACCCTTCTAAAATCTCTTCATGTACGGGCTTGAACTCTTCTGTTAAACTTTTGTGTACGCATTTGTTAGAAAATGTTGGAAACTGATCCAGCAAAATGAATTTTAAAGAACTGAAACGATATTACAAATTCCCATATTAAAACTCTTCAACTGTGCGATTCTGCTGTTTTAGTACAATAATTTTTGCAGTATTAAGCAGTACTTAAAATCTTTTGGGCCTTTAATTAATCTGTGCCTTGCTACGCTCATTAGCTCACTTTGATGACCACCGATTCTAACTTAATTACTTCAGCCGATCACTAGAGTTCTTTCAATTGTTAAAAATTAACAGTCAAAAATTATAATACAACTCTTTTCTAATAAATTCTAAGAATATAATCATTTTTCCATCGTTAGGCCGTAATACGTTACCATACACCCATGTCATACATCGACGTGGAATTAGCAAATTCATCAAGTAAGTAGTATTCCCTTCATATAAATATTCATTAGTAACTTGGTTAATTCATTTGAATCATTCTCGTAATTTTCTCTTCTGTGGAACTTCTAGCGAAGGAACTTTGCAGTCAAGAGACATAAATGTGCAGGATGCGGCTGATATTTGAGAACGTTAATGTAAGAGACACGCATCTGAAACAACATCGTTACGCATCCCATTTTGTTGCGCATGAGCATGGCGGAACCGAAGCTAGCCAAGAAATGAATGGGCACGTTGTCATTGTTCCCGTGGCTGCAAGACGCTTCAAATCCGAGATCGCTGGCTTCGTGAAAGTTGTTGGGCATTCCTTTTTCAGGTTGGGAGAGTTCAGAGTTGGGCCGCTACTGGTGATGTGGAAACCGTTTCCTATAGCAACTGACATTATTGGCCCTCGGACATTAACAGAACATCCAAATTAATTGATTCCGGCCAAACTGCCATCGAAGAGCGCCCTGGGAAGTTCGGGAGAGCACCTGGCAATGAGCTGCAGGTTAACGAGGCCACAACCAGACGTCTGGCTCATGACGACGTCCATTACACGTCATACGTGTTGCAGAGAGGCTACTGCATGTCCGAGAGATACCAGGATTACAGAATGACTCGAGTAAAGTGCACCTTGGGGATGTTGGAACATCCGAAGCAGCCAGTATTGTTCTGGTTCTGCCCGGGTGTGGCCCAAGCTCTCCTGATGCCAACCCTCTGGACTATTACGTCTAGGCGTGGTTGAAAACTCAATGCTGAATTTAAATACTCATCCACATAACACCATTTCCGCTCCCAGGGCCGATGATGTGGATGCCAAGGCAAAAATTTCCAGGATCCACTTCATTGCTGCCTGCGGGCTGTCAAAAACGTGGTAGGGCTATTACTGCAGGAGACGACATTTTTATTGACTGGTGACTCACAATTTAGAAACTGTCTTGCGTTCATAACGTCAATTGGTCATAAAAGTGCTCCATCTTGCAATCTGTACTCCTTTTTTTCGGTGAACGCTGTTTTGTCTCCTATTACGAGTGTTTGCCGCACCATGAATGCTTCACAACGCGAGTGCTCGTTTAAGTGTGTATTTTCGTGCTCATTTTTTGTCTTAGGTTTCCGAAAGAATATTTTCATGATATTCATTACTTTCTAGTAGAAAATTTGCAGAACAAATGTTCGGGCTAAGACTCTAAGAAAGTAATTTTACTCTAAAAATTCGTCTGCTGCAGGCAGAAGAGCAGGCTACTGCAGCGGCTCTGAGCGTCGCTCGTGATCGGCTGGACATTATTTATCTCACGTTTTCATCTGAGCGACTCGAAGGTACGGAACGCAAATTCAAAAATTTATGTTTCATAGTTGGAGTGCACTAAATCGTTAATTGCGCTATTGCTGACAGCCAGAAATAGGAGAAACCCGCAAAAATAAGACATCAAAAGGGGAGAAATCGCAGGGAATTCAATATCATATCCGGAAAATCCTAGTTTGAATTTTTACTATCAATAACTTATTCTTTATGGTTTGAGATCTTTAACTTGGACCATTTACTTTGTAAACTGCCGCAGTCCTTGACAATAAAATTATATGATCCACAAAATCTAGAATATTCTGAAGGAAAAAGTTAAGGAGGCCAAAAACCTGAGACCAAACATGAGTGTCTATCATCGATAATTGAGTGGAAATAATTTGATTCAGAGAAGCTCGGGCAGAGCTCTATTTGAGACTTCCTATCAAATTGTTCATCGTTAACGTGTCATTCTTGTCATTCTAATTCACGTTCCAGTGCATTTTGCTGAACATTGGCCGAGGAGCTGGCGAGGGCGTAAAAAGATCGAAAGTTTCTACAGTGGTATCAGTAAATGAGGTAAAACACTTCTTTGTTGAGTTAAAATTTATATGGGTTCCTATTTAGATATTTCACAATATGTAAGAAAGATTCTTAGGTGTCAGATAGATATTCTGTTTAAATCTACTTTCATTTAAACCAGCGATTTTAGATACGGTTTCTCTCTGCTACTTCGAGCTAAAATGATGAAGAGAATTTTCAATGCTAATTTTTTTGGACGAAATCGAGCAAATTGAAACAAACTTTGGTTAGCTTCCTTCCTTATGACATCATAATATGAACGGTGTTACTAAAAACACAGGAAGAAGATTCGATTCCGAGTAGTAAAAATCTCATCAAATAATATGGAGAAATAATTTCCCTCGCCGTATCATGTTGAACTTTTATAATTAAGCTTCATGCTTAAATTCAATCATAAAATTGATAAACAACTGAAACAGAAAGGCAATCTATTGCAGCTAGGTAATGAACAGTAAAATCATTTGGATGAGAACATGTCGGGCCGGTCGAAGTGCAGGATAAACTCTTTGATTGAACTTGGCCGAGGATGGCTAACATATATAGACGTAGCTCATCAAATGGTATTTGTGATTAAAATAATTATATTTATGGACGGTGACTTGATGAATTTTTGTAGATTGAATATTATAGAAGACCCGAGAGTGGCACAGGATCAAAATAAAAACTAACAGCCCTGGAAGAGAGGTGCGAGAGGTAGCACTCACAGGTGGGAGATGGAGGGACAGAGCTGCACGGCAGTCGGCACGTCCGTCAGGAGGTTGTTGGCGAGGTCTCTGAAGTGAAGCAATTCGCGGCAAATTGGAACGAATCGTCAAGCACTTCCGTAAAGCCGTCATCACTCAGGAAAACTCACCGAGAACCAGTTAAATTTAAAAATGCCAACCCTGACAGTGTACAGTGAGGCATGATATTCGTAGTACTTTTTACTAAATTCCAATTGAAGAATTATTTGTCAAATCTTCTAAAAAAAAAGGTATATTATTGCACATATGTGTCATTTTTTAACCTACCCCACATTTCTATTTACGAATCCTTGTTTAATGAGGGTCAATACATTGTAAAATTTTTTAGAATGTACGTACATTGGGGTCGCTATTCGGCGTGTTGACACTTCGGAAGTTCACAAACTTTGTAGAAACATTTACTCGAAAAGCACTAAATATTTTATTGATCATGGTTCATTAAACGTTTCAGGCCAAAACACAAATCTTACATCCTATGCCATTTGCGCTTTGAATGTCTAGGTGATCATGCCTAAAACTGTGGTACTGATAGGAATATTGAGCATTTATTCCCCTTTCCTACAGAAAATCCAATTTAGTACGAAAAATTGCACTTTGGGAGTCTTCTCCGCAGAGAATAAGAAAAAACTTGTCAAATAAATAGACAATCCAAATTCAAAGGTACGTACGCACTTTTGGAGAATGGAGTTATATTTGAGTCTAATTGCTGGACTATTATGAACGTACAATTCAACTTGGGGAAAACATTTGTCTTTAATCCAACATGCAAATCGCTACGCTAGTTCAAATTAAAATTTACAGACAATACAATAATTTTTCGTCGCAAGTGCGGTTAATCAACGCAGTAACTCTACACAGGTAAAGAAATTCTCTGCATCACCTGAAAGACGCCAAAGTCATAGGAGAGTCTCTCTAGACCAGGCGCCGGAGCAGGATTCTGTGACCCTGTACGCACGTGCGCAGGCAAGGGCTCCGTTGGGCAGTTACCTCTTTTTCTACACTGTCACTGTCCCATTACGGGCAGTTACACGCGGGCACTTGGAGCCTAGAGCGGTAATTTCTCAACTGACTGCCGAAAGTTCTCTCATTACACCAGCATGAGTTCACTCAGAGAAGGCCCCAGAAAATTTATACGGACTAAAGATCCGAGTTATGAGTTATAAAATGCACTGTGTAAGATGACCACTCATACGTTTGAATTCTCACGCATTGATACTTAACGTTATCTGTTAAATGAGATAGTATTTGACGAGTTTGATGCATCAAAATGAACTGATTGAAAGAATCGAACATTAAAAAAAATTAAGAGTTTGGCTTAGTTTTGTGTGCATAAATAAATTCAACATGCATGACCAATATCTAGCAATTATGATTTGCCAGGCCCTAAAACAACTCTAAATTTTACTGGACGGCCCTCCAAACATTAGAGCGTGGGACTGATCACGTCGCTGGTGTGACAATGAAATTCTGCTCGTTATACTCACAAGTTCTCCAGGGACGGAAGCGCTGCCAAGGCTTGAGGATGCACTTCAGAGATTCGATTGTGATTTAGGGATCTGAAATGAAGAAAGAAAAGCGTCTAATGAAGCAAAAGGTGCAACACAATTTTTTATGTTAAGTTTGGTAGTATAACCCAAAACATTTAATTAATTATTTGCAATTTCTATTCATTTAGAAAATGTAAAATGGTTTCTTCAATTCAATTTGGAAAAAATTGACTAATTTTAAGTGCTCACCAATTTTTTGTCCGGGGAGCTTACTTTTAGCTTGCATCGAAATTGTGAACAGGATTCACACACTTCAAGAAGATAAAATGTGTCCGTAATAAAATTGGTTTAGAAATAAACCAATGAAATACACCGTATCACTTTTACTACACCAGACGATCGCCTATTTTATACGAGGACATCGCTGGCAAAAAAAGACTTCTTATACATATCACTCGTTCACGTGTTTTCCTCGTTGACTGCAAAGATAAGAGTTATTCGCCTCATGGATGATGATACTTAATAGTATTATTGATCAATTAGTTTACGGCTCCCTAACTACATCAACGGCGATCTCAAGTGAGCGAAAAGAAGGAACCATTTATCATGGACTGAAGAGAACGTCGAATCTACTCACAGGTGAGTTCCCACACACGATTCCATGAGCACAAAAAACAGTTAAAAAGTACGAGGAAGATGAGTTTCGAAATAAACGTACCAGCACAGAAAATTTAAAAAATAAATATTGCCGAATGCATAAAAAGGTAGCACGTGCATGTCAGACGTTGTTCAACATTCTTAAAGATGGGTATAATGGAGCATTTGACATGCTTGGCGCAGCAGAACGACCTGCTCTGAATGGGTTTTTGGATGAGACCTTTGTACAAGCTTCATCTGAGAGAGCCCTGAATTTACAAGGTGTGAATTTAACAGTGTGACAACAACTAAGGGCAAATTAGAAAAAGCATGAGGAGAGATTTTTGGTCCCACATGAGCTCTCGCTGCAGAACAACGACCTCATCTGCAGTAATCCTTTTATCCAGCAGCACTTCCGTAGCACATTCTCGAGGTGATGGACAACGATTTTTGCATTACGACTGAAAACGAAAATGACCACGACCACCATGTCATAGTTATCACAGCATTGTATCGTCACGGAAGTTCTTGGTATTCGATCGTCAGGAACATTGTAAGCGATATTAATTTAAATGTTGTTTATTCCGCCGTCTAACAAATCAATATCGTATCTAATATGATCACAGATAACGCTTTGAGATTCGTGATATTAATTCTTTCATTATGACCAAATTTCATGCTCCTTACATTTCAGATACCCTTTATCGAAAACAAAATGGAAAGCAAAAAATTTCTTACTTGAGTTGTATAACTCTTTTTTTCAGAATAGTTAAAATCCTGTTAAATTGAAAAAAATGCTGACAAAGTGTGTGCATCGATACTGTGGGTGAGTCGACAGTGCGACAGGAGCTTGCGAAATTTAAATTGGAAACTTTAGCTAGGAAGAGCACTGTGTAAGGCCTTCAAACTTGGAAAAGCTAGAGCGTTTCAAGGAAAAAACTGAAGAAAGCCCAAGTATCTCAGTTAGGGACTTTATAGACGATTTGAACGCCTCCAAAACTCTTTTTAGCAAAGAAAAAGCGCTGAGAATGCTGCAGCCAATTGACGCAAACACTTCAACTCCATTCACAGAAATAGGCAGTCAGCGTTCAGCGACACGTGAGGGGCACCATCCACTCGCCCCCATACTGTAGTGCGGTTGTTGCTGGCGACTGCTGTTCTCAGTCAAAATTATGCAGATGAAAACAATTCATAATCATATTAACTTCACATTGATGAAATTAAATTACTTTCTGAGCACCCAAATAAAATTCCCTCGATGCATCACCGATAATAATTCGTCAGTCAGCTGCAGCCCAGACAAATCACAGACAGCTCAAGTATATCAACAAAAGTAATAATAGAAACTAAAATGAGACTTAAATAACAGGAGAATGAGCCAAGCTCATCAATATGACTGGTCAAAGAATTCAGACGAATACATGAAGAGTGAGGAGAAAGATCTGAGAGAAAAATTGAGCGATGCCAAAAAATATATCGTGTTATCTTTTCAGTGCAAATGAAAGCATGGAGAATTTTCCTGCTCCACGAACCATGAAAAATTCTTGCAAGCGCGATATCGGCCCGCCCTTCCACAGAAATAAGCAAGAAAATATCAGCTCCCTAATAGCGACAGTCACAATCGTCGGCAGAAAAAAAACACTGATGGGGCAAGTTTCATTCATAGGAAAAATTCGATTAAGCCGATCACGAGTTGTAAACTGTTCTCATGTAAACTATACTCAGTATATCTCGACAACAATGGCTTTTGGTTTGGTAATGCAAACGCACGCAGAAACGCCCATCACCAACGGTCCATACACGCTCTGCACTCGCTAAGGAGTCTCTCGCCTTCCTTACTGAAGAAATAGCCGGTCAAAGTAACATGCGTTGAGTAAGTGGAGCTCCATACATTTCCGCCTCGCTCCCTTCATGTTTAGTGGCACAATGCATCAACAAGTCGCAAGTAATGTCAGCAGAAAATCTGCTTCAGTGAAGCGGAACTGAAATTACAATCAGCGCCGCTCAATCAGCCGCAATTTAGGTATGCTGCCATCAAGCGAGCGTAAACGTGTTTATTCATCATTCGTGTAGATGTTTAGGACTCTGGAGCTACAGCGGTGCCATCATTTGAAGCATGAAAGCTAGTAACTGTCCTTTACGAGTTCAATCTCGAGACTAAATCACACCTGCTGCGCGTTCGCTGTGGGGAACTTTTGCGGACACTTAATTAGTGCGGCGCCGTGCAGCGGTGGTTCGAATTTCAGTCTGGACTTTTACCCACTCGCTGCTCAGGAATATCGAGTGAATTTCTGGTGCTGAGATGAAGAGATACAGCGGATGAACTAATAGAGAGGAAATCATTAGAATTGTTGAATAAATTTATAAAAATTTCTTAAAGCTGTACCTAACAAACTTGAGTATACCGAACGAACATTTAAAGGCGTTTTCAATATGAATAAGTAAGAAAAAGTTAGTTGATGCTTAAGAAGTCTGATAGATAATGGAAAAAAGATACAAATGAGTAAAATATCGAGTACATAATGCTAAAAATATAAATAAAATTGTTATAAATGTATACAAGATCATTGAAGGAACATACATCATTTGTTTTCGAGAAGGCGCAATGGCTTCCAAAATCATCAGAACGCATGTGCTAAAAGTCTTACAGTTCGTCGCTCTTGGCTGCTCCAGTCACCCACGGCAGCAACCAGTGCAACAAAATACACGTGATCAGGTGTGGCATTGATACCTAACATCTGCAGGTAGCACAAAGACTTTAATTGAAGTCTAAAGCAGCGTAGCACAACTCTTGCGTATGAGAATAATATAAACTGCAGCAACCATAAGTGGTAGAATACTAAATGAGATAATCTACTCGATGAAGTAATTAATGAAGTCCTAATGAAGTTCAACAGCCTAGAGACACCGGTAGATGAAAGCGAGGTCCTCAATCGCACAGATACATTTGACTTCATTGGAGCCGCTCCTCGTGTCCTCATGTCTCTGGCAGAGATGACTGCCTGCCGTGAGGGTAGCTGGGACGAGGCAGCTCTCGAACGGTATATTTTGATGGGAAAAATGCTTCTCTAGCCCACCAAATCCAGTGATTATAAGTTTGTAGAGAGGAGCGCCGTACTTACTGAGTCAGTGTTGCACGATAATTTTATCCAGACTATGCATCACGATATTGAGCTCAGCATCAAAAGTTCACGAAGGCCTAAAATTTTACCAGATTTCTAACAGATTTGTGATAAATATTTGCATTTGCTGAATCAAGATACTCCACATTATTAAAAAACCCTAGAAGTCTTGTAGCTTATTCGGGCCCACATGTGGTATATATCCTGATCCCGGTTCTTCATCATTCCTCATTTGATTGTAAACCTGAATCTGATGTAAATTACTTGTGGTAAATGAATGTTTCGAAAAGTTAGACTATGCATCTAGCATGTAGATTTAAACGATATCGGTCTTTATCTCTGGAAATGCATAGTACCAATCTACTGAAAATAAATTTGAGCAGTTGGAAATGACTGAGCTTGAAAATAGATTTGCACGGTAAAGAAGAAGCCTTTACTCGATAGCTGCACTTATGAGGAGTTTTTGTTCGTCACTCTGTTGAAGACACGACAAATTCTCCTTTGCCTGTGAAAGTGATATACGGGGTTGAATACAGCTGGAGGCCAGAAGCACTTCATATTATTGTCCATGAATGTCTAGCCAAATTAAAAGCATAAACGATCTAACGGTACAAGAAAAATTTCAATCAATCATATTTAAAGTGGAACACGGTTGATGAGCAACTGAGAAGTGAAATGTGAGCCGCATCACGGTGTCGTAAGAAGGCGCTGTGTCAGGAGGCTTTTCATGGTGCCATTCCGAATGAGGTAATTTCAGTGGCACAATTAGGCCCAGCAAAATAACGCTGGGACCGACAGAAGACAAAAAGAAACTTCAATAACCATAAGAGTTTTATGTGCGATGTACGTATTTGAATGAACAAGGAGTAGTCATCAAAGCGTCATAGAAGCGTAAGGGAGATCTCCCTCTTCCTCATCCTTAAGCATAGTCAGGAAGCTGAGAGTCTGAGAGCGCTAGTCACAAAAACGAAGTTACGGAGCGACGTTTTCACGAAACGCTCAGTCGTGAACACGAGTAGTGTGTCACCTGCACATAGGATGGCATTTGCGACAAGGATATTATCAGTATGATCACAATATTTAATGTACGTGATAATGAAACGAGTAACAAGTGAAGACTATTTGGAAGAATACAACTTTTGCATGAAGCCAAGTTTAATCCCAGAAGTGATTAAAACAACTACGATCCATCATGTAGCTTAAAGGCCATGCTTGCCCAAAACGACAGGGGAGAAGGGGTGAAGGCTTAGCAAATAGCTCGACTCAAAGTTCGAGGGCAGTATCTGAACAGGCGCTCCCTGTTCGGCCTGTCCCTCAGAGAGAAAGTCAGGGATTAAGGACGGACAAAGCACAGTGCAACTTAAGTCTCAACTATAGAATCAATCACAGCCATGAATTTGAACCTTCTTTCGCATGGGGATGATAAGAAATGCACCGTTGTTGGATCTTTAGCACGTTAGATGCCTTCAATGCATTTTATCACATTTACAAAACAGAAATAAGAAAAAGTTAACGTTTTTAACTACATCATAAACTTTACTGAGAGCAATCTCCTAGCATAAAATTTAAATATTCAAAACTTTTCCTTTCGATTGAATTGCCATGGAACGACTGATATTTGAGTCCGAGAACGTAATTTCAAGCACAGCGTCATTTGGCCGAGCTCATCCGCGCAGACGCACTAGCAGCTCAAAACAAAATGCGAGCGTGAACGCGCTTAGAGAACCGCAAACCAGCAGAAAAGACCGCTGATTTGCGAGTTCTGGAGCTCATATTGGCCAGAGATCGGCGAACGAAAGGAAACAAACTCGGCAAGTTAAATATTGATTCTTTTCCTGGTCAAATATTAGGAGGTTCGACTCAGCTGAGAACTCTTCCCATCACAATATTTCCAAAAGGGACAACCTAACTGCCGCTCTAATTCACCAAGCAGCCGAATCTCCGAGCACGTGGGGTAAATGATTACATCAGCGAACATTGGAAATCTTGAAATATCTTGAAATGTTTTACCGAAAACTTCACAAAAAATTGCTTTTCACGCTGAAATAATGTAGGAAATATCTATCTTGCAAATATATGTTTCGCTGCCTGAATGCTTTAACTAGAATCGATACTCAACGGGTGCAACGAAGCCAAGGAAAAAATTATTAGGGATATTTTTCAACGCTGAAAATTTTTAGGCATGTTACAACAGTTATGCTTAGACAGGTCAATCTTTCAAATATTCTGCTTATATACGTGAGGAAACGGCGGTGATTTCTGTGATACATTTTTTTTGGTGGAGTAATTCGCCACGTAACTTGAAGAAAACAATAGCAAAGTCTTTACAGCAGTCTGGTGTGCACTGTTTACCTGAGTCAGAAAACCATTAATCGTCCAATCGAAGCAATCGATCATCCAAGAGGTGATCAAAGTTAAATTGTCAGAAAATACTCGAAGTTAAATTAAGAAAAGAGATCACTGCACCATCACGAGTTCAGTTGGAGAATCTGATAAGCTTATCAGAATCTCTGATCTTAGGCAGAGGTCTGATGAAGGTAAAATGAGAAAGATGCCAAGTATGGCGATAAAATGAAAAAAACACATCAATGTACCTAGCAATCGTAGCAGGAAAAAATCAAGCTTAAAATGAGTGGCTAGCAAAAGCTCTTCAAAAAGACTGTTTTGTTGTGGATCCCCGAAAGCGACAGCAGGAAGGCGTCTATGGCAGCGAGGACTCGGCGCCACACCACACGAATGAGTGGACTTGCCTGACGGTCGACTTCGTTTCATGACACAACTCTGAACATTAACGTGGAGCATTGGAACCTTCTCAATAAAGTTTGAACGCGGTGCATGAAGAAACCAATAAGTTTCTGCGTAGCTTCAATAGAAAAACATGGCATCAGAATCGAGTCAAGCGGGCCATTGTTTGGTTTCCACCCAAGTCTCATCTCCAAGGAGGAAATCTCACCAAGGACTCCCGAGTTGTCATCTTATTGCAGGGCGAAAAGAAAAAAAACGCAGCAGCAGTTTCAACGTGTTCTGTATGCTATGGTCGACGTCATCTGAATTTTTATTGAATAACATGAATCGTCTGTTAGCTCTTATCTCTACAATGCATTTTAAATAATCTCGTACAAGAACTGATGTACAAGTATAGTGTTGCTTCCGATTAAGTCGAGCAACAGTTTATTTCAGTGCATTCTGTAACACACACGTTATTCGATCCAACATATTCACAAGACTTACAAACCATTAGTACCTTTTTATTTTATTGATTGAGGTAGCTAATATTCGAATTCATATCAACATAAAAAAGTAAACTGTACACACCACTTCATCATAATACAGCAAAAGCATTAAAATGCCATTTTCCTACTTGATACTGAGCATTGTATCTTTCATATCTTGAATATCTTGAAAATGTTTAGGCCGTTATGCCCTGGCCACACTGAGGTGCCGCCGCTTTATGTGCATGTGTGCCTTCGCATATCCGCGAGCTGTTGAATGAGACCGTTTC